>JASDQU010010335.1:60173-98071 GCA_032191745.1 Picea mariana | reverse complement strand
AAACATATCCCAATGTGTTCAAAGCATAATAAACAGTCAGAAATGACTATTCAGTCTCAGCAAATGGATATGTGCTCATCTGAGCAATGCCTCAAACAATGAGGGCTTTAAGGCTCCTGAAGCTTCCTCAAACTTCAAATGTGAAAAACCTGCAAATGGGCTCTTCAAATTCCTGTGAAAATGGTTCCAATGGACTCAGGACGTCCAAAAACCCCTAGCTGGGCTTTTACAGCACCTGATTTGGTAAAAAATTGAATAAGTTATGCTTGCTGCCATTTTCCTCCTTCAAACTGCTGTTACAGGTTCGCCATTTCGCACCTATGGGTGAATGAACCTAGCCTCTGAGCATTTTCGGTCACAAAACTCAGCACACCACGCGCGTCCCGAAAATGGTGCAAAATGTCGATCAGTTAACGGGAATCAAGCCCCCAAACTCGGAGGTGTTGGGCGCATGGGGCCATGTGGCCACCTTCCCACGCATAAAAGGGGCTAAGTGCCACCGTTCCACGTCCATGTGACAAGTGTCGGGTTTGTGGTTAACGATTGAACCAAACTCGGCTCCATTTGACCCCCATTTCAAATCACGCGCCATTTCAAACCAAGCGCGTTCATACACCAACATTAAAATCCACTCGCATTTAAACATGGCATACCACGCAGCAAGTGTTATAACCCACACACATATTATAATATATGATTATGGATTAAACCCGCGCCATTTTAACAAAAGGTTTTTGGGTCATATGTTATTTCAATACAACCATTGGCCATTTCAAAACAATAGTCCGCGCGCTATTTCATTTACATTGGTGGTCACATTACCCCATACAAAACCGTGGGGTATAATGTTTAACACCCCCCCGCGCGCGCATATAAACCAGCGGTCACATATCAACCCATGCGACCGGGCCCCAAGCAAACACAACTCCCGCGCAAACATTTAAAACGGTGGTCATGTGGGAAACCATATGCTCGGGGGGAAAGGGCTCACTATTGAACCGAACCCACGCGCAATAACAAGTCACAGGGTCACGTGTGTGTTGGTAATAGAACCGGGGGTCGGGGCTAGCCCCGGCCCGACCCCCCACCGTATAACCATTATATGCATTCAAATAATTTTAAAATGAAATACAATTCAAAATCCAACACGTGGCCTAGCGGTCGAAGGATTATGTTAAACCCTTCACCAGAGGGGAGGTCCGGGGGTCGAACCCCGCGGCCTCCAAAAACTTTTAATACCAACCAAAATGCCAATTCCGGGGTGCCACGTGGCGGCCCAGGATTGGGACACGTGGCACCCTTCCATTCGTCCACAATAATTCCATGTGTCACAATCTTACTCATCCAGTTGTCTGCCTATGAATGCCTGCCACGTCATCAATTGACAAGTCAGTGCCATGCGTACTGCTGACGTCAGCATGTGCCACGTGTCACCCTTCCAGTGGTGACACGTGTCACCTCCCAATTGGTCCAACCGTACGCTGAATGTGCCAAAATGCATGACACGTGTCACACCCAGGAGCTGCCACATGTCCTGTACGGACATGCCACGTATGTTTTACGGTCCTGCCACGTGTCCTGTACGGATTGTACGGACATGTACAGTCAGCATCAAATTTTTCCTTGTTTGGCTCGGCGAACAGATCGCGATAACTTCTCCATATGGACTCCGTTTGCGAAAATAAATATACCGCTGGAATCAGGAGAACGAGACGGACACAATGGAACCGTTTTCGTCGCATTCCGAGCACTTTGAAAATTGAGCAAATTTTAGACCCCTGGTCCAGATTCTGATCACCAGTTGATCACTTCATGCAATCAAGACTTCTTTTTCTCAGCACCCAGATGCCATGCTCTTCTTTGTTCCGACCCTGTTGAACTGCATCAATGTATTCGAGTCTCTCTACGGATTGTTGCGCCCTTTCATTCCACCGCTCTATATCCTTGCATGTTGCGAGTGCCATGAGAGTGTCTTCATGGAGCGTATTTACCTTTTCGATAAAAAGGTGCCTCTCTTTTTTGAATTGGCTGTAAGCTTCTTCAAACTCGCTTCTCATGTATACCGTGGTTTGAGTGGCTCCCTGATAGTATTCAACCAGGTGGCACAAATTTTCTAGTTCCTTCAGGGTGGCAACCAGCTCCTTTTCATCTCGTTTGGCTTTGTCCAGGGTGGCATCTGAAAGCGCCATCCAGATACCAATGGCCAACTTTCGATAGAACATTTTTGGCTGCATCCGACAACCTTGGGCACTCTTTCTTGAACAACAAGAAACAAATACATGCGATAAAATGATCGTAGATAAGAGAGTAGGATTTCTTGTACCTGTTCTCCCACAAGATGTCGAAATACACATGGACTGGGAGCTTCGATGTGTGCCAGCTCAAGTTCATTCCGACAAAGACATTTCTTGCACAAATAACGTCCAATAGATAAGAAGCCATATAGAAGGATGTGTTTTCTCCCTCTTTCGATGTTTGAGCCTGTCGTATGCAAGTGCTTAGATATTTGGAGATGATGGCACCCCAGTGAAAACCTATTCTGGAAATGGATACCGTATAAGCTAGAGGCATCCAAGCCTCTGAAAACCTGAAGCAGTCTTTTTCCCCATGCAATTGGCAGAGGAGGGCCATTAGGTAAATGTACAGCTCCCTCAGGTTAGCAGTCAGGTACCAGCCGAAGGTCTGATTGGTGAACTTTTTATCCCCTCTCCACCACGACGCCATTGTCTTGCTGGTGTCATTTTTCTCATAGAAGTTTACAACAAAAACGGTGTTTAGCCATTCTTCCGGCTCTCTGAGCTTGTAGTAATTTTGCACTTCCATTGGGAGGAAAACCCCGACACACTTGCAATTGTCGTCATTAATCAAACATCTTTGTGTGTTAGTGTGATCGATAATCCATTTTAGGAGTCTGATGCAGGGGAATACCCGAGTCTTGCTTGGTACCATGTGTAGATACGCCTTTCGGACATTTGGTAGGACTTCATCATCGAGTCTTCTCGTATCAAGATCGTTGTGGAGGGTATATTCGGGGATTTCCTCCCGCTTGATTTTCTTGAAAAGTTCTTCCCAGCATGGGAATACTGTCTTGGTCCCAATGTTTGCCTCTATGTCTCTAAAGGCCGGGGGTTGAACGAAATCCTTATTGGTAGCTGTTTTGATGATGAGCATCGACTTTGGGGCAAATTCCAATTGTCTTGCAACCGCTAGGGAGGAACCTTCTCCCATATCTGGTTCTTGTAGCTTTGGTGCTCTTGGAGATTTCCTGGTGGTGGGTTTCTTCAGAGGCATCGTTCCTGCAACTGAAAAGGATCTTTTAGGAAAGTGTACAGAGTAACATTGGATAAAAACGTATGAAATGAAGCATAGAACATCCATAGACCGGTACATACCTGTAACACTTGCTAAACTGTTGTTTAATACTCACTGGACCTTGGAAGCTATCCCCAGACTGCTCGTCTCGCTCCTATGGATGTTCTGAAATCCTTCGTGCACAGAATAACCTTGTCTACAATGACTCAAAAGAATATAATGGGAGAGATCCTACCAATTGTATCAACCCGTTAATACGAGTAATGGGTGAAATTCAAAACAATCTACCGCCAAATCTCTGCAAATAAATTCTACGTGGGTTGACGGCGAAGGCGCAGAGGGAGATGCATTGTATGGGCATGTTCAAATGATTCTTTTGATTCACGCACAAATTAGAAACTAATGCTAGATTTTGAAATTAATTGACCCTTTAAATGCATCGTATCTAGCGTATCTTAGAGCTAAAACGTCCCATCGCGTCATTTTCTTAGTGGGAAGATAAGGAATCAACAATATTCTTATGCATGTTTCCGTCGGTATCTTCCTGAGAAAACCTCCGATGCTGACGAATTTCGTCGTATGATGCTGACATGGTAAAACTGGTTCGGGGTGCGACGTGGGTCTCAGGAACTAGTAGCGACTCCAGGGAAAACTAGATCGTATGTCTGATCACTCGGGCAACGACATATGGAAACAGAGGATAGGTGGTTTGACCATACATCTCAATCAAAGTCATGTCTTTCAACAACAGAAATGCATTAAAATAAACCTGGGATTGTCAAGGCCGAAAGGTGTTAGGGTCGGCGATCGGGGGTTGACTTATCACGTTCTCCATGGGCTATCCTTCTAAAACATTTGTCGATGCCGAAATGCTTCGGTAATTGGCCATCAATGATTCCTTTCTTTCTTTGCTAACGTTTACTCCCTTTGCCTTTCGCCGATGCCGAATGAAATTGGTTATCGACGACTTCCTTGTGTAATTCTCGTCGCGAAAGAAAAATATCTTCTGCCAACTCCGAAAAAGATCAACGATTGACAACCTCGATTTTCTCGAGTGATTTTCTTTCATCTTCAATTCTTCCGGGTTCCGAATTTTGGACTCGTCAGGTGAAAATCCTTAGTGGTTGATTCTTTAATTAAATTTTAGTCCTTTAAGTTATGGTGATTTCCACATGCTCAAGCAAAAAAAATTTAAATCCTAAAATGAGATTAGAAATGGTAAGAAAACGCAACATTTTCCACAATGAAGACGAATCAAGCAGTGCAAAAGATCAAGTGGTACCCAAAAAGTAAAATTTGACATAGGATTTTTAGGGTGTGTTGAGTGCTCAACAAATGGCGATTCACTGGGCGAAAGAAAAATCTCTGTTCTTCCTTCATGCTCGACTGATACGAAAGCTAGTGGAGAACCTTACTGGTTTTAAATTAGAGCCTCTTTTACCTTCGCAATTTGAAATTATCTGGTTAATTCTTCCGGGTCTGCCTGTGGGGTTTTTAACCTTTATTCCTCTTTCGTTTCCTGTAACCCTGACTCATGACCCTTTTTACAAAAGTCTAGTAAAGCATTCACTGGAATGGAGCCTTTAGTTACCTATACTCACTTGCTTTGGTGTTGATCCACTGCCAAAGAGCATCCATAGCCTTGACCAAGTCACCCCGACATCACATACCTTGCTCCTCTACCAGGGAGCGTCCATAGCCCTGGTAGAGATATCTGCATACCCTCTCCTACTGTTCGCTCTTTTGATAATATCAACTTTATTTCGACATGATGCCTTGAGTGAGTGGGAGAGGATGATGTCTGTTAATTTTACAAAGTGGGATGGTTAAGGTGAATCCTTTGCTATCTTTGTGTTCAAGGTTCATGTAGTCTTTTCTAGCTTTCCTACTTTCCCTTAAGGTTTTACCAGGCCACTAAGTAGACATTTATGAAATTCCTCCAAAGTTGTTCATTTGCGCAGGTTAGATAGAGGACCCCTCAAAGCACCCGCAAGTTCCTTGGTGATTCTTATGTTGTATGTGAGCGATGAGTTCAAAACAGAGTTCGCTATGTCGCATGATTTGAGGTCAACCATTGTCTTTCTAAACATAACTTTCAAAAGAGCAGAAATCCAGAAAGCAAAAGAAAACAACAAAAATGCATTTCGCAATCATGAAAACACTCATACAATTATTTTATTTTATTTTTATTATTATTGGAAATATTGTTTAAGGGTTTGGCCATTTACTGGGAGGGCGTTAGGTTCCCCCCTTAGATTCTGTAACCGATAAGTGCATGCCCCAATCTTCTCAGCCACCTGGAAAGGTCCAAGCTACATATTCTGAAACTTAGATTGCTTCCCTTTTGGCTCATTTGCTATATCCCATTTAAGGACTAAGTCTCCTACTTCAAAAAATTTCTCGTTAGCCTTATGCTTATCAAACCATCTTTTCACTATCTGTTGGTGAGCTAGAAATTTTGACATAACCTTTTCTCTCTCTTCTTCTAGCATGAGCAGAGTATCAATTCTTTGTTGTATAACCGATGAGGGTTCCCCATTGGAATCTTGGGCTAGTTGAAGAGATGGAAGATAAAGCCCATTTGGGAGAATGGCTTCTTGCCCATAAACCAGAAAGTACGGGGAATTTCCTATAGCTTCCTTGGGTGTGACCCTATCAGCCCATAGAGCGTTATGGAGTAGATTATGCCAATTCCTTTGGTTATCTACAACCGTCTTTTTTAATATTCTCACTAGGTTCTTATTGGTCGATTCTGCCACTCTGTTTCCCTGTGGATAATAATTTGTAGAGTACCTAGTTATGATTCCTTTGGCTAGAGAAAACTCTATCAATAGAGTGGAAGAAAAATAAGCCACATTATAAAAAACTAGAATAGAAGAGACACCAAATCTTGTGATCAGCTGTTGTTCTATGAATTGCATCACCACCTTCTCGTTTACATGAGTCAGAGGGATGGCCTCTGCCCACTTCGTGAAATAATTGGTGGAAATAAGTATATACTTGTGTTGTTTCGAGGAACTGGGTGTAATTTCTCCTATGATATCCAACCCCCATTGCTCAAAAGGCCTAGAGACAGTCACTGGTTGGAGTGGGACTGCTTCTCTCTTCTCCCTCCCAGCACTTATTTGACAAGTTTTACAGTTCCTAACGTAGGTGTGGGCATCTTTGAACAAGGTGGGCCAATAATAGCCAACTCTCAGTATCTTATGAGCATTGGTGTTTCCTGTGAAATTTCCACTAGCAGGGCCATCATGGAGCTCCTTCAGAACTTTGTTTGTGTCTTCACATTCGAGACATATTAAGAGTACCCCATCATAATTAATCTGAAAGAGTACTGAATTTATGAGGTGATATTGCGCATCCTTTAACCTAAGAGCTCTCTTTTCCCTAGGGTTGAGATTTTATGGACAAGTCCCATGGTGTAGGAGATAAGTTAAATTCTCATACCAAGACTCTGGCCCTGGGGAAATGTATGAGGCTTCACCACACCATAATGACATTTCATTCTCCCATACAAAATCTTCATTTACTTGGCACGGGCTTCAGTTGTGAGTTTGCACAACCCTTTCCCTTTAACTAGTTTGGCAGGTTTTATATCTGGATCAAATTCTTGGAAATTGTCATCCAATTCCCTCTTCTTTCCCCCATCTCTTGCTGAGTAAACAAGGATTGGGCTGCAGGGTGAGGCACAATCACTTTGGTGTGGTTCTTGAGGATGTAAGACCTGAAGTGCTTTACCGCCTTATATACCGCATAGGCCTGTTTATCAACCACAGGATATTTAAGTCCGACTCCCTAGAGATTAGTGCTCATGAATGACACCAGAGCCTCATTGTTGTCATCATCCTTCTGAGTCAATACTGTAGCTAACTACTGGTTGGAGGCGAAAGTATAAAGGAAGAAATCCCTATTGAAATCGGGACTTCGTAACATGGGGGCCTGAGATATAAAAATTTTAATATTGTTGAAAGCATCCGTTCGTTCATAATCCCAGTTAAATTCAACATCTTTGCGGATCATCTTTTGTAAGGGTTTGATAATTTCCACGTAATCGGGAGTGAATTTCCTCATGAAATTGATTTGCTCGAAAAAAGACTGCATAGCTTTCTTGTTGTGAGGCAATGGGAGTTGAGTTATGGCTTTAATCCTTTCTGGGTCTATGTGAATGCCTGCTTGAGATATAATGTGGCCTAGCATATTACCTTCCTCAAGTTTGAAAATAGTTTTCTTGGGATTTAAGGATATACTGTATCTCCTACACCTTTCAAAAATTTGAGTTAAGTGTTGGATGTGCTCTTCTCTATTCTTGAATACACAGTTACGTTGTCTAGGTACACTACCACACACTTGTTGATTAGTCCCCGAAATGCTACATCCATGGCCCTTTGGAAGGTTTCCCCAGCGTTGATTAACCCAAAATGCATGCGTTTATAAGCGAAGGTTCCCCACTTGGTTCGAAAGGTAGTTTTCAAACGATCTTCCTCTGAAACCAAGACTTGGTTTTAACTTGAGAAACCATCTAGTAGAGAGAAGATATCCAAACCAGACATGGTATGTAGGAGTTTCTCCATTGGCGGGACTAGGTAATTGTCCTTTTCTGAAGCTCTGTTGAGGTTCCTAAAATCGATGCATAAGTGGATTTCTCCAGACTTTTTCCTCACAGGAACCAGGTTTTCTACCCACGCGGAATGCCTAACCTGGAAGATGATCTTGGCATATAACAATTTCTTTAATTCCTGATACATGAGAGGTTCCAGGGATGGGTGATACTTTCAGAGCTTCTATTGGAAAGGTTTCACCTCAGGTTTTAACAATATAGTGTGATGAATGATACGGGTGTCATAAGTTTTCAGATCTCGGTAGGAACATGCGAAGACATCATGATATTGTCTGAATAGCTTGAGATAAGACTTTCTTTCCTCTTTAGATATAGTCTTGCCGAGATTCACATTCATTGGGTTTTCCGGGGTTCCGAGATTTATAGTTTCATGCAGGGGATAGGAGCTACCAGTGTTTTCATTTTTAGCCCCCCTAAATCGTTCTTTCAGGTCAAACAGATTTTCCAAATTAGTTATCCCTTTTAGGATGGTGTGAGATTTCAATCTGTCAATAGGTTGGCCTATCCGAGGATCAGTTTCTGTCGATTGCTCCAAGAATACTTCATCGTTGATGGCCAAATCTTTGAAATTGTCTTGGTTAGTCAGGAAGTTTATGATATGTTCATATTCTTCAAAGACTTTCCAATTATAAATGTTGTTAGGCACCGATGGTTTGTAGAGTAGTTCCACAGTGAATCAGGAGGCTTCATAATCTTCCAGAGGTGACAACCTTGAAGCAGTTGTGGCCAGAGAATCAACAAGGATATTCTTTGCTCTGGGGATCACAATGATATTGCAATCTTCAAAATGATCTATTAACCTATGTACTTCCTGCTAATAATTCTTTAGGTGCAGAGAATTGCAATGTATAGTATTCCTTACTCGTCTAACAATAATCTCCGAGTCTCTGAAAACTTTCAATTCTTTGACGTTCACGTCTATGGATTTCTTTAACCCTTGTACTAGAGCTTCATACTCGGTGGTGTTATTGGTGCATTCAAATTCTAGTCTATAGGATAGGAAATGAATTTTACCTTTTGGATCAATGAGGATGCACCCTGCCCCTGATCCTTCCTGGGATTTAGATCCATCAAAGTATATAGTCCAAATGTGTGAATGACAATCACCCTTTTCCTCTTTCTTATTACTTTCTTGCTCCCCTATCTTTTGTTATGTAATCTCTACCACAGGGTCTTGACCGAAGAGGGTGTCTTCTGTTGGTATCGACGACTTCTCTTGAAAAACCATTTCAGAGTTTTGAGTGAGATGGATATCAGATAAGAGAGAAGAAAAGTTCCCGAAGTGGGAATTGTAGGAATAATTGTCCTTCATGGGGAAATCTATGGATGAGGGTTCGTTCAGGGTTTCTAGATCAATGACCGTATGTTTCAGGTATCTCTCCCTATCGATTCTGATCATATTCTTGTATCCCTTCAGTGGTAGCCAAAGGTGTGCCCAGTCTGTACTAAAGTACCCGTTTAACTTCTCATACCAATCTCGACTTAGTAATAACCCATAAGCCTATGGGATGTCTACTACAATGATGTAAATCACTTGCACAAACTTAGGATGTGTCGTTATCCTGCTCATTACATCTCTGAGTTCCCCCATGACTTTGACCTAGGTTATGTCTAGTTCTATCACATGTTTATCATTCTTGAGAGGAACGCCATTTAATTTTTTGCAAATAGACAAAGGCATAACGTTGGAAGATGCTCCCAAATCTACCAAACAATTGTTGAGGTTCCTGTTTAAGACTTCAAACGTTAAGAGGAACGGTGGGACAAAAGGTTTTCCCTTCTTATCTTCTGAGCAGATATTCACAGTTGGTTTATTTACTAGATCTGTGAAAGTTAGATTTCTTTGTTGCTCATTGCTTGTCGTAGGGTTTTCTACCGATTTCAATGTTTGTATCTAGAAATATTTTTGCTGAGGCATTATGCATATGTCCATAACCGATATATTAGCCTTCAACTTTTTCAAATCTTCAACTACGTTGTATTCCAGTTTGGGTGACTCTCATGTATGGATGCTAATAGGGTTCTTACAGGGAGCAACAGGTGCTTTCGGGTGATCCGGAGTTGACCTTTCCCCTGACGTTTGAGTGGTAGTAGGATCCCTTGAGATAGGAGGACCTTTACTTCTAGTTTGCACAACCGATATCTCTGTGGGTGGTTCTTGAACCTGAAATAGGTCATGGGAAGGCATAATTAGGTCAGGATCCCATATCATCATGGCTGTATCTTTTGGTAGGTCAATCTCTTCCTGGTCAACAACATTCATAACCAAACTGCTTGGTTGTTCGGTTAGAGAAACCTCGTCTAAAAATTGGTTGGCCATCAAATTCATGGCATGCACCCATTGAGGGCAGTCTCTTTCATAGTGGTTTTCTTGGTGATTAGTACAAAAAAAATCAAATGCGACATTCCCTAAATCGATATTCAAGTTAGCTGGGGGAGGTTCAATGGCTTTGAACGACAGGTTCCTTTTAAAGAAAGTATTATAGGGCCTTTGGCCTTGGTTTCCTTCCCTTGCGTTTCTCTTCATGTCTATGACCTCATTTGATAATTTCTTAACCATGTGTTGTAGATCTTCTATGTCTCCATTACCCTTGTCGGGAGTCTGTTCTTCTTGTTTCCTTGACGGTATAGTCAGAAGGAGTCCTCTCCTCGGAGGAGGTTGAGCTTCTTTCTTAGTTAAAGAGATATATCCTTCTTTACACCCTTTCATCTGAAATTCTATCATTTTAGCTTCTTCAAAATTCTCAGCTAAGGTTTGTTTGGAAGCCCTCTTCACAAACATGGAAATATAAGCTGGGAGCGCATTAGCGTATACTTTGATTTGCAGCTCCTGAGTTGGTTTGGCTTCGGGTTGGAATTTTTTTAATATGGTCGTGAATCATTGATTGAAATCTTTAACCTTCTTTCAAACTCATGGTGGCGGCGAACAACTCAGCCATCGGATCTCTCGTAGTAGTCTCTTCTGCGAGTTTATCTTGAAAATGTTTTTGAAAGTTTGTCTAGCTAGTTATGGATCCTACAGGTAAGTTAAAATACCATGTGGAGGTTGAGTTCTCAAAAGTGTAGGGGAATAGCCTACAAACTACGTCTTCATGCTTGACATTCATAAGCCTGATCGCTAGTATAAATTTCTTGATATGATCTTCAGGCAATCTTGAGGTTTCAGGATCAAACTTAGGAAGTAACTTCTCTGGATTTCGGGAAAGGTTACGGAATGGTCCCGGGAGGGCCAAAGCATCCTTGGCCAACCACGGTTGATTGTTCAGAAGTGGGTTCCCCCTTCCTTCATTATGGTCGTTGTTGCCTTCCATATCTTCAGACTCTGAGTTAAACTCCTCCTCTTCCGAAAAATTGTCTAGTTCAGAGACATCGCCGACTGGAATTTCGGGTATCAGATCAAGAGGATATTGGATTTCGGTGATTGTGAAATCTATTAAGTCTTCTACCGAGTGCACGAAAACCTCGTTGAGAGTATTAACCACTGGTATGCTTTGTTGTTTTCTTCTAGGGAGTATCAGAGCTAAGGACAACACACTGATCTGTCGGGCGTATGCTCTTGTGATTCTTATGAATTGATTTACTTCCTCGTGAGGAAGAGTGTAAGGTATTTCAGGGTAAAAATAATCTTCCTCGGGCTGGGGTGATATACTCGTTCCAGGAGTACTCAGCATGTGTGGGTTGTCCTTGGAATGACTAGTCATGCATGTGGGATGTTTTCAATTTATAGGCTGTTTGAAATACTATGTAAAATATATATCCAACCATTCATTCTCATGCCCTCCTTCTAGCGCCATTTCTGTTGATGGGTCCTAAATCCTTTGATTCAACAGTAACAATCAAACCCGCCACCGAGGCCCAATTAGAATTTGCAGTTTTTAATAGTGGAATGGTTCTCTAGATCTTGCGATCCGGCCAATTTATCGATGGGCTATATGTTTTCTTGTGAAGGAGCTTCCTTAAGTTGAGACTATCTCTTTTAATATTTTCTCTTGGATGGGACTGATATGAGATGTAAGCCGATTAAACCAACTTGGAAACAAAATAGAATTAAGCTTAACTACTGGGGAAGAGGCTGAACTTGGGATAACCCGCTGCTCAAGCATGCAGACAACAATTTTACACCACATGCCTAGTACTAATACATTAACCATGTGAGCATCCAATTACTGTCTGAGAAACTAATTACCAGAAAGAAAACACATATGCGATAAGACAATGGCAAGAAAAATAATTCACCTACTTAATCATCCATCACATAATAACACCACGATTCATCTTCATCGTTAAAGTAAAGAACAACAAAATATTGCACCAGATAACTTGACAATAGATTAAATAGCTCTTACTCATTACAACATCATTCATGAAACGAGATAGGAAATAGTTCTTCTCCACGTCCAATCACATTCATTTGATGAAAATAACTGTCTTTGGTCCAGAAGGACTTCTCAATTCAAAGTCAGCTTCAAAATAATTCTTAACAACCAGAAAGAAAGAGTTCTTGCAACAACCATCGACCCCTAAATAATTGGTCAATGTTCTTATTTATAACATAAAATTCAACTGAAAATAACGGCTAAGTGTAGTTTAAACAAAACAAAATTCGCCACGTGGCGTCCTCTTCTAATAGTTTCTTTAATAGTCAACTCAAGATATCCCTTCAAAAGGGTGAATTTTCTCATACTCTGACCAACTGATAAACAACTCATCACAAGTTTGGGCCCATGGAAATTTGTGCTACTCCATCGGAGCCGTGTAAATTCCTCTAACCTCCACCGCATGAGCTCGATACTTCACTAGACTGGTGTTTAACTATTGTAGCACAGTCCGAGCTCTAATTGGATGTTCCATAAATATTTTCACTTGTCCTGGCATTGTGTTGGTCACCTTTGCTAGCTCTTAGGCCCATAATAAATCTTGCTCCGTATGCGATACGACTATGTCGCACAAGTCGACGAAGTTGTTGGGGTTGCCAAACTTGGGGAGTTTGATATCCTTTATTGATTTGTTAATTTTTCCCCAATGTTTCTCGCATTTGGCCCACTGTTCTTGAATTTCTTGGTGTGGTTACTGATACATCTTAGCCCAATACCCGTCTGATCACTTCATAAGATCAAAACTGTTTTTTCTCAGCACCCGAATGTCGTGTTCTTCTTTATCCCAACCTTGTTGAACTACATCAATGTATTTGAGTCTCTCTACGGCTTGTTGCACCCTTTCATGCCACCACTTCATATCCTTGCACATTGCGAGTGCCATGAGAGTGTCTTCATGGAGCACAACTATCTTTTCGGTAAAAAGGTGCCTCTCTTTTTTGAATTGGCTGTAAGTTTCTCTGAACTCACTTCTCAGGTATACCATGGTCTGAGTGGCACCCTGATAGTATTTAGCTAGGTGGCGCAAATTTTCTAGTTCCTTCAGGGCGACGGTCAACTCCTTTTCATCTCGTTTGGATCTGTCCAGGGTGGCATCTAAGAGCGCCATCCAGATACCAATGGCCAACTTTTGATACAACCTTTTTGGATGCATCCGACAGCCTTGGGCACTCTTTCTTGAACATCAAGAAATAAATACGTGCGATAAACTGATCGTAGATGAGAGAGTAGGATTTCTTGTACCTGTTCCCCCATAAGATGCTGAAATACACATGGACCAAGAGCTACAATATGTGCCAGCTCAAGTTCATTCCGACAAAGACATTTCTGGCACAAATAACGTCCAATAGATAAGAAGCCATATAGAAGGATGGGGTTTCTCCCTCTTTTGGCATTTGAGCCTGTCATATGCAAGTGCTCAACTATTTGGAGATGATGGCACCCCAGTTAGAAGCTATTCTGGAAATGGCTATCATATAAGCTAGAGGCATCCAAGCCTCTGAAAACCTGGAGCAATCTTTCTCCCCATCCAATAGACAGAGGAGGGCCATTAGGTAAATGTACAACTCCCTCAGGTTAGAAGTCGGGTACCAGCTGGAGGTCTGATTGGTGAACTTTTTATCCTCTCTCCACCATGATGTCATTGCCTTGCTGATGTCATTTTTCTCATAGAAGTTTACAACAAAATCGGTGTTTAGCCATTCTCCTGCAACCGAAAATGATATTTTAGGCAAGTGTACAGAGTAACATTGGATAAAAACGTATGAAATGAAGCATAGAACATCCACAGACCGGTACATACCTGTAACACTAACTAAATTGTTGTTTAATACTCACTAGACCTTGGAAGCTATCCCCAGAATGCTCGTCTCGCTCCTCTGGATGTTCCGAACTCCTTCATGCACATAATAACCTTGTCTACAATGACTCAAAAGAATATAACAGGAGAGATCCTACCAATCATATCAACTAGTTAATACGAGTAATGGGTGAAATTCAAAACAATCTACCACCGAATCTCTACAAATAAATTCTACGTGGGTTGATGGTGGAGGTGCGGAGGGAGATGCACTGTATCGACATGTTCAAACGGTCCTTTTGATTCACGCTTGAATTAGAAACTAATGAGAGATTTTGAAATTAATTGACCCTTTAGATGCGTCATATATAGCGTATCTTAGAGCTAAAACGTCCCTTCGCGTCGTTTTCTTAGTGGGCAGATCGGGAATCGGTGATATCCTTATGCATGTTTCCATCGGTATCTTCCTGAGAAAACATCCAACGTCGAAGAATTTCATTGTAAAATGCTGACGTGGTAAAACTGGTTCAGGGTGCGATGTGGGTCTCAGGAGCTAGTAATGACTCCAAGGAAAACTAGATCGTATGTATGATCATGCAGGCAATGACAGATGGTAACAGAGGATAGATTGTTTAACTGTACATATCAGTTGGATTCGTGTCTTTCAACAACAAACGTGCATTAAAATAAAACTAGGATTACCGAGGCCGAAAGGTATTGGGGTCGACGACCAGGGGTTGAATTATCACGTTCTCCACGGGCTATCCTTCTCAAAAATTAGACGATGCCGAAATGATTTAGGAATTGGCCATCGATGATTCCTTTCTTTATTTTCTAACGTTTACTTCCTTTGCCTTTCGCTGATGCCCAATGAAATCGACTACTGGCAACTTCCTTGTGTAATGCTCGTCACAAAAGAAAACTCTCTTATGTCGATGCTAACGAAGATCGATGATTGACAACCTCAATTTTCTCGAGTGATTTTCTTTCATCTTCAATTCTTCCGGGTGCCAAATTTTGGACTCGTTGGGTGAAAAGATTTAGTGGTTGATTCTTTAATTAAATGTTAGTCCTTTAAGTTATGGCAATTTCCACATGCTCAAGCAAAAAAAATTTAAAGACTTAAATGAGATTTGAAATGGTAAGCAAACGCAACATTTTTCGCAATGAAGACGAATCAAGTAGTGCAAAAGATCAAGTGGTACCCAAAAAGTAAAATTTGACATAGGATTTTTAGGGTGTGTTGAGTTCTCAATACCTACTTCGCTTGGCGTCATTTTTTCATCTTCGTCTGCCTTCTGCATGGGGGTGTTGGCATCTTTGGTTTCTCCGTCCATAGGAGTTGCGCTACCCCCCTGTTCCATCTTATTGCTTGGGCTATTTGTGTTCTCATTTGTGGTTTGTTCCTTAGTTTCTTTGGCTTTTGCCTTTTCCTTTCCTCCTTCTTCCCCTTTGTTGGTTTTGTCCTACCCTTCCGTTCGAGTCCTGGCTTCCAGATTGCTTCCTATTGGGGATTTACTTGGTTTCTTGTTTGCTCTGTTCCTGTGGTTCGGCTTGATAAATCCCTCCTCATCCTACTTTATGTTAGTGTTTTCCTCTTATTGTTTTTTATTGAGAGGGAATTCTATGAATAGGTGTCCATGTTCATGACATCTTCTGCATCTGAAAGGGATCTGCTCGTAGTCTATGCTTTGTATCCATTCCTCATCCCTGAATTCCTTGCTTATGGCTTCTGGGAGTGCCCCTGAAACATCCATCTCTATGCAGATCCTTGCACAGGAGTTATATCTCCCTTTTAGGGTTGCTTCCGATGTCTTCACATATTTTCCAAGTTTGTTCCCAATTGCTTTGAAGGTGGAGGGTAGCCAATAGTCTAGCGGAAGGGAGTAAAGCCTCAACCATGCAGGTACATTCTTGAAGGTTTCTTTCTCTTGGGAGAAGTTTTCCTTCCATGGCCGCATGTACAATCCCGCTGAGGCATGGAAGTATGCCCCCCCTTCAAAGATTCTATCCATGTCCTCCAAGTTCATGAATACCGCTGTAAAGAAGCCTTTCGACCCCAGGTGGAGTTCCACTTCCCCGCTTGGCTTCCATTGGTATTTTATCCAGTTGTGCAACGTTCTCTCCGTGGGCCACAAACCCATGAACTTGCAAATGGGTGCATGTGTCTTCATATGGTCCTGTTAGAGTTGTGTTTGTGGATCCTCCAGTATCACCTTGGGTATCAGTGTTGTCTTAGGTTTACATGGGTTGTGCCCTTCTACCCCATTGGGGTTCGCTGGTTTTTACACATCATTCTGGGTTACTCTGGATTCTTCCCCCATGCGCTCCCTCTCTTCCTGGTTGCTTTCCTGATTATTTTCCGGTCCTGATCCCGATGTGCTCATCACCGGTTCCTTGAAACCGTCGTCGTGTGGGCCTTTGCCCCTATCCACCACTACCTGCTTGTATGAGGGGGTTCCATTACCGCCCCCTTTGGTAACCATGTTGTGCGCCTCTGTGTCTGCAACTATCAAACCCTAGATTGTTGTTGCTCCCGCTCTTCTCACCTCATGATACTAGATGTTAATTTCATTATCAAAGACTATTGAAGCAATGAAATATTTTAAGTCTATGAAAAACTCCATACACATTTTATTATTCAGAAATCTATGACAACATAGATTATTAATATTATTATTATTAACATCTTAAATGGATATTTAAAGATACAATAAGTCGTAAATTTTACATGGTGTTCAGAGTTTAATTTGGTGTGTTTTTTTATAATCTTAACTTAAATTATAGTAGTATTGTTGGGAGGAATGATTGTTACACTCCACACCCAGGTTCAAATCTTTGGATTGACATGTTGTGCCCTTTAATGGGTCTATAAAATGCTCTTTCTGTTGAACCCCCAATACTCCAAAAATGCTCGGCCACCCCATGTTCCTTTATGGATTTCAGGGATGTTTTGGGTGAAAAAAAAATCTTAAATTAAATAATACTTTGAAATTTCTTGGCCACCCCATGTTCCTTTATGGATTTGGGGGATGTTTTTGGTTGAAAAAGAAATTCTTAAATTAAATAATTAGTATTTTATACAAAAATTTAATAAGTTTTTTAATAAAAAAAAAAACGTTTTTTGAAAACCTTCCAAGTACTTTGTTTTTTTATATGTGTTCTATTATTGCATGGGAAGCTCATACTTCATAGTTTGGGGTAGATTATCACGAGTGAGTCACTTAATGTTGACCATGTCAATATTTAACATATAAAAAACAATATTCTTTAATAATAAAATATTAAGTGATTATGCTTTAATTATTCTTAGTATTAGGATGAACAATCCATGGAGAGATGGGTTCTTTGGAAGCCCTAGGGTAGAGGTGTATAATTGAAGGGACGAGGAAATTTCAATTGTCAGGGAACTTTCTAGATTGCGATAGGGTTTCATCTCTGGATCCTTTATACAGTGATGGAAGGAAATGGTGCGAAGACTTTGTTCCTCATGAAGTTTTTGTGGGTACTTCCCTAGGGTTAGTTGAGATGGTCGGTTCTATCTAGTCAGAACAAGGGAACTCTAAGGAGAAAGAGAGGTCTAGGGTTTCGAAAGAGAGAAAAAATATGGTGTGATGTAGGGAGGGAAAGGTAAATATCATTGTAGGGGAAGGCATATCGGTAGGCCATATTTTTGAGTTTGTTGGGAAATCCCTAGTGGGCATTTTTTGGGGACATCTCTAATGGAAGCCTCTATTCAGAATTGGGTGGATTTTACATGGGAGGGATTATTTGGTTACATTCCGACATTTCATTTTCTGACCAAAGGTTGGTTGTGCTTTATTTTTCATTCCGAGGGGGATGGAGTGAAAGTGTTAGATGGTTTATGGTTTTGGGGAAATTTTCCCCTTAACCTAAAGTTATGGAATCTATGCCTTGACCCCCATCGAGAGGTGATGAGAACATCACCAATTTGGGTGAAGCTCCTGGGGATTCCATTGGAACTCTGGAATGACAAAATTCTTTGGGATTTCTAGGCAATTATTTGGGCAAAACAAAATGGTTAATCCGACGTACAAGTATTCTACATAGAGGACAGTCGTGAAGGTCCTAGTGAGCATAGACCTATCGGAGGGGATGATAGAGATCATTGATGTTGAAATTGGAGACCAAGAGTACACCCAGATGCTCGATTATGGGATTTCCCCCTTCAGGTGTGTGCATTGCATGCGGTCAGATAAGCGATGGAAGACTATGATAGACAGTTTGTAAAGAATATTTGGAAGAACAAAGAGCATTCCATGTCAGGGAATTTGATTGGTAGGACCTTGGTCATGAAGAATAACATTAGATTTCCGAAGGGAAACTCAGAATGTCCTTGGCATGTTGGAAACTTGTCTCCTTTGTTGTTAGTTGCTTTATTTCTTTAGGACATGAAGGTGTTAAGCAGTTTGTGGAAAAAAAAGAAATCCCATCAGGATTGCATGAACCATCGATAAATACTAGCATACCCCTGAAGCAGGGGAAGGGAACATTGAAGAGAATATAAGGTAGATATATTGTAAAAAGAAAGCACAATGATTTTTTTTTATAATGTGTTGTGGCTTATTATGTTCCACTAATGTTTCGAGGCCCAATTATGTTCCACAATGTTTTGAAGTCCAAATGTTTAATGGATATACCTTTTATTTTTGGTTTCCTAACTTATATTGATGAATTTTTTTATTTTATTTTTTTTCTCTTTTGTGCTTCTTTTTGCCTCTAGTTATTTGTAAATTAGAGGAAGAAACACTACAACATAACCATTATGTTATAAGTAGCCCCATGTATTTGCAAGTAAGAAACTTGTAATGACATGATTAAGCCGATTGATTATCATATAGTATTTCATTATCGGTCTACTAAGGGTAAAGGTCGGGAATATGAGAAGAAGATTCATGAGTATGATTGAGAAGGGTAAAATGTGTCATTTATTCTATTAGGTTAATGAGAACAAAAATTGTGGATTGTTTTGTGCATTATAAAGTGAAGGAACATATTGTTGGTTGTGAGGAGGAATGCAATAGAGGAAGATTCCATTATTGCAATGATACCATTACACTTCCACAAATATGCAACAAGAAATATGGAGTACCATGTGACCATTATTCCACTCACAAGAAATCAATACAATTAAAAAAAAAAATTCCATAACCATTATCTCCAAATTTGCATAATTGTTTCTGTGCTAAACTGCTAACAAACAACAAATGCAACAATCTTTGAAAATAGTAGATAAGAATAAGGAAATGTGTAGATGAAACAATAAGGATGACAATGTGGGAGACACAACTCACAAATCCAATCAGAAAGCAGGCAAGGCATATAGGATTTCCTTATTGGATAACACTTGGTGGTATTTAATTATGTCAATTACTATGATTGTTATTAACAAGATTAGTATGAAAACTTCCCTCGAATTATTCAACATTCTCATTCACTCGTTTAGGGAGTAGGCAAGTTTATTATATCCTAAATTTTTATTTTAAAATGCAAGGTATAATATTTAAATATATTTAGTGTCATTTCCCTTTCTCCAATCAACATAAGATTGAATAGTTTTACTTGTATGGAAAAAATGTTAAAATAAAAATGCATTTCAAACAATATAACAATACTACTTTATCATGGTGTCATAGAGTTTACATATTAGTTTTGTAACTAATAAATCATTTTTCTACACAAATGTTATTTCTAATTTATTTACTAATTTTTTACGTTATTCTCTCCATCTTATACAAAGCCTATTCTAACATCAAATTTAGTGAAAAATGAACCCTTCTTAAATTGACATGAAATTCAAAGAAACACTACAAACATCATATTTCACTATGTTAAAAAAAGACACTACAAACATCATATTTCACTACATTAACGAAGAAGTTAATGCATTTACCTTATACCAAATAAATGAATATATAAACAGTATATGGATTTCCTTGCTCAAAAACATTTATACCAAGGTATAAAGTGTTAACTTTCCATTCTTATAAAACATGTACATATAAAACATTAACCTACATATTAACTCAAGTAAAAACATGTAAAATATAAATAAAACATGTAAAAACAAATAACAACATAAACAGGTAAAAACATGTAAATATAAATAAACACTAACTTGAATAAAACATGAACCTACATAAGAACTCAAGTAAAAACATGTAAAATATAAATAAAACATGTAAAAACAAGTAACAACATAAAAACATGTAAATATAAATAAACATGAATAATAATTTACCTTTAAAAATAAATAAACCGGTCACAAATAATAAACCATGTCAAAAGGATGAATATGCCTAAACCATGTCCAAGGGATAAATATGCACATAAATGCATACATGTACATCTACGATTGATTATATCACAATCTCTTGGTGGTGATTTGACATCTTGACTTTAGCAACGTGCCGAGAACCCTCCCTTAAAGATACACCTTCGATGTAATCAAGATATGTGGGGTCAAGTCGGGCTCTATAAAGGTGACAAAGGAGGAGAATAGAGAGGCTCTATCGACTACCAACTTCATTACAACGCAAGTAGGGGAGGAAGTTGGGGTAATTAGTGATGACGAGACAACTAGATTTCTCGTGGAAGTTGGTTAAGACATGAATTCAGTAGTTGTAGATCCAGTCAGGTACGGAGGAATCAAGGAAGTGTTGGAGTTTGTGCTTTCACCCTTCGGTAAGTCTCGGAGAGACTCTTCACCTTACTCTTCATTTCTGGCTAAAGGTGGTTTTGAGTTGTGCAATGCTGGGTGAAGGGAATTTTTTTCCAAGGATGTAGACTCCTCTGGGCCCAGAGAGGTCTAAGGTGGGTTAGCCCCCTTGAGTCCCTCTAGGAACCCATCCTTACCTAGGACCTCGAAAGGTCTTTTTTCTTAGATGTCAGATAAGGGAGGAGGGCAATATTTGGGGCTCAAATCCTCTTTGACTGAGGATGGATATTCTGGAAATTCATATCAACTCCAATCGAAGGGACTGGTAGTGGATGATGGTCCTTCCTTGGTTGTAGTTTTAGGTATGGACCCTATAAGGGGTGGGAGAAAGTCGGGAGTGGGTAGAAAACCCTATATTTTTCATGCCCAAAACAAGGCAGTGACAAAAATACTAGGAAAATAAAAAAACACTAACTTGGGACCATAGAGATGTGCAACCCATTATTAGGGTTACCAAATGAAGCTACTCTCTTTGAATGTGACGGGCTTCGGTAGCCCTATAAAAAGACTAGCCCTACATAGACTGGTATAAAAGGAGAGGCCTGGTGTTATACTTATTCAGGAAACAATGTGCAAGGGGGAATTAATTTTAGGAAGTCTTAAGAAGTTGTTTACTAATTGGGATTGCTTGTGGGTGGATGCAAATGGTTTGTTGGGAGGTTTACTGACTGGATCGAGTCTAACCTTTACACTGACAAGTTCTTTCTCTATGCAATTAGATTTATGCATGAAGTTCGGGTCGGAAGACTTGGATTAGCAGGTAATTGTTTTAAATATTTATGGGCCTTATGACAGGAATATGTGGTTTTGGGATCAAGTATTCTCGCCAAATCTTCTAAAAGAGGACAATATGATGATTGGAGGGGATATGAACTTCACGTTGATCTGTAGGGAGATATGGGGAGTGGGGCATGTGTGAATACTCATGCAAAGTATTTCCTGCATCATATCAAGAGTTCCAATCTTGTGGATGTGGAACCACAAAAACTAAAATCTACTTGGTGCAATAAGAGATTCGAGGCAACAGGGCTCTTGAAGCGTCTAGATCAATCCCTGGTGGCACACTGACTCTTATGCAGAATGGGGAATTACAAGAGTTGGGTTGGAATAGGTGGGGGCTCTAATCATAATCCTATTTATCTGGAATTCATTAGGTCAATTGAGAAACCTCCGACCCCATTCAAATTTAACTTGATATGGCTTGAGAATGAAGATTTTTTAGAGCTGGTAAAGAGTGAATGGGTGGTATTCAAGTCTGAGCCAGGGGACTTGGTGAGCAAACGGTTTGCAGACTCCTTGCTACAAGTTAAAAGGAAAGTTGTGGAGTGGTAAACCAATAGAAGGAAGAATCATGATCACGCTCTAAAAGCAGTGGAGTAATTGACTCCTTATATAATAACAATCCAAGGGGGGGTATTTTCTGGTGAGGAGATGGCGGAGTTGACATAATTAGAGATAGAAAAATCAAATTTACTTCATGGGCACGAGGTAGAGTGGAGAATGAAAAGAAAATCTTTGTGGTTGGATTTAGGAGATGAGAACACAAAATATTTTCACAGGTTTTCTAATCATCATAGGAATATGGATATTATTTGGGATCTAAATGACGAAGAAGGAACTCACATATGGGGTTTCAAGGATCTTGCACAAGTAGGGGTACAACACTTTAACAATATCTACAAAGAACCAAAGGGAATAAATCTGGAGGAAGTGAAGATATATCAATACGTCCCTTGATTAGTTTCAAATGAAGTTAATGAGTTGTTTGTAGAAGGAAGGCTAGTAGAATTGGAGGGGGTTTTATCAGTCATGTAGAAAGGGAAAATTCTGGGGTCGGATGGTTGATTTTTTCACATATTTTTCGACATTTTGGGACAAGACTTGTTAAGAGTGGTAGAAGAGGTTCGAATGACTAAGAAGATTCTCCCTAAATTTAATTCTACCTTCTTAACTTTGATACCCAAAGTGGATAATCCAGTGGATTTTGAAGACTTTGGGCCGATATCTTTGTGCAATGTGTATGTAAAATAATTGTGAAGATCTTGGCAATAAGGTTGAAGGCGTGGTTATCATCGGTCATTTCCCTTGAGCAATTTGGGTTTTTGAAACATAGATAGATATATGATGCAATTGGGATTGCATAGGAGTGTCTACACAATATCAAGATAAGGAAACATAGTGCAATGGTTGTGAAGTTAGATCTATCAAAGGCTTGTGATTATGTCAGTTGGTTGTATTTGAGGATGATCCTAATCCACATTGGTTTCTCCTTAAATATGATCAATTGGATCATGGCTTGTGTTATGTCGGTTTCCTTTGTGATGCTAGTGAATGGGACAACCTCTCCCTTCCTTATGTTGAGTAGGGGTTTGCACCAAGGATGTATGTTGTCACCATACTTATTTCTCCTGGTAGTGGTAGGTCTTAGTCAAGAGAAAGTTGAAATGAGATGAACATGTAAACTCAAAGGAATCAAGGTCATAGTAGAGTTTTCCTTGACCCATTTAATATTTTCTAACAATGTGTTGTTGTTAACAATCAAATATTTGATTGAAGGTTGAGCTCTAAAGGAGATCTCAAGTCTATATAAAAAAATCTATGGGAATGGTGATAAATGAGCATAAATTGGTAATATGATTTAATGGAGTGGATGAAAATAAAAAGTGAGATGTTAGACTCTTTTCAATTCCATGACATTGATTTAGGAGAAGGCTTTACATATCTGGGTTATATGCTTAAACCCAACTCCTACAAACAAAAAGATTGTTGATGGCTCATGGGAAGGTGGAGAAGTGTGCTTTGCTATGGTACAATCGATGGTTGTATAGAGGGGGTCATTTGGTGTTTGTGAAGTTAGTACTTGAAGCAATCCCGGTATACTAGAAGTTTCTGGTGCACATTCCAAAAGGTGTTTTACAAAATATTGGAAAGTTTTTTTGTAACTTTCGATGGAATGGAAAGGATGGACATGACGATACTCATTCGATGAGTTGGAAGTCAATCGCTTTGCCAAGAATGAAGGAGGTTGGGACCTGAAAAACATCCATGACTTTGGGAAGGCATTAGTAGGGAAATCGATCTAGAATTTGATCACCAAGAAAATATATGGATTTGACTAATCAAATCAAAGTACCTAGAACCCGACTCTTTACTAACTTGGATTTGTAGAGAGGAAAATAATTGGAAAAATGGTTCATCATGTTAGAAGGCTCTGGTTAACTCTTTATCGATAGTTGGTAGGTACTTGGGATGGAAGGTTGGGAATGGAGAGGAGGTAAGAGTGGGAGTTGAATCAATCATGGGTTGCAGACATCAAGTTAGGTTATCAACAGGCTTGGTTGAGTTTTTGCAAAGACGRGGTTATATAACACTTAAGRATTGMAATGATCYCRTTAATACATTYGTGTGGGCTCAKGMYTAGAAATAGAATAWTSATTTGGRTTTAGAAGGAGGATGGAAGAGGGAATGGGAAGAATTCATCATTGAGCTAAAACAAGCCCATGTAAGGATAAGGGAAAAACCATATAACATTGTTTGGTTGAAGAATAAGGTGGGAGGTGATTACACAATAAAGATGGTTATCAATCCTTGGTGACAATTTCTCACCTCAATCATTCGCTCTAGTGGTGAAAGAAGATATGGAAAATCAAGGCACCCAAGAAGATGAAGTTTTTCATGTGGCTAGCCTTAAAAAACAAGGTTTTGGCCTAGGAGGCATGCTAGTACAAAAATATTCAAGGTCTTGGTTGTTGTGTGCTTTGCAGAAGGATGAGGAAAGAATGTTACATATTTTCATTCAGTGTCCCTTCATACAACAAATTTGGGGTGATATTGGTAGTTGGTTGAAGAAAAGAGATATGTGGAGCAAGAGTGAGCTTGCACTTTTCCTCAAAGACTAGTTCGACATGGAAGATTTAAAACCATTTAGAGCCTTACCTTTTTTTCTTATGGGGGGTTTGGTTGATTCACAATAGCCAAATATTTTTCGGGAAAGATGTTGGGCAACCTTCCAGGTTTTCACTCAGGTGGTGACTCTGTACAATCTACTGAAAGAAGAAATTTCCCCTAGGTTTCCATAAAAGGTAGGGGATTTGTTGATCAATAAGAGTTCCAATTGAGGTTTTTTCGATGGGACATGTCAAGGCCCAAACCTTATGTGTTACTGGGGGTGGTGTTATATATCTCAAAGGTTCATTATTTTACCATGAAGGCTTGTGGTGGATAGGGAACTAATAACTTGGTTGAATTGTTGGCTTTAAAACTCTTATTAAGGAAAGATTATGAGTCAAGTTTGAAATCATTACAAGCTTTTGGGGATTCATTACTAGTTGTCAATTGGATGAATGGAAAGCAACATATTCACACCTTGGAGTTAAATGACTTAGCGATCAATTTAAAAGAGGTAGTATATGTTTTTTAAACCTTCTCCTTTTTCTATGTCTTTCAGGAATTGAACCAACAAGTGGATACTCTGTCTAAGGAGGGCCTAACTTTTCCTCTGGGAGTAGTACATATGGTGGAATACGACAAAGGTGAAACACATGAGCATCGAAAAAACTTTTGGACTTAAAGGCTTTCTCAATTTATGAATTTTTAATTGTGTATCTGCTTTAGATAGCTATAGTTTTAAAGTATTATGTAGTATGTCAAGTATGTATTGTTTGGTATAGACCATCTAGATATTGTTGAAAGTACATAATTATCATAAAAATTCAAGTCAGTATGATCAATCTGGAATGATGATCAAGTTCATGGTTAGTTTGAATGTTCTGAACAGTGGAGGAAATTTGGCATGCGTTAGCATATAAGGAATATATTTTTATTCTCAGTAATAAAAATGTGATTTTTTTTTTATTTTTGTTTTTTTCCGTGGAAAAAAAATATTTTAATTATTCTTATGTGTATAAAAAAGAATATTCTTAAATAATAAAATTATTTAAAGTCATTATACTTTAACTCTTCATGTGTTTTTTCTTGACAGATTTAGGAGTTTTTATTTTCTTGTACGATTGCTCATGTTATTGACTTGGTTTTTGAAATTTCTCATATATTGTTTGGAACCTAGAGATGTCTTGAAACGAGCATTTTGTTATGAAATTTTTCAATAGCATTAGTAACTTGGTAGGGTTATTTTTCTAGGGGATAAACCAAATTCCCTTAGGGTTTAGTGTTTACAATTTTTTCTTTTTCTTTTTAAAATATTCCGTTTAACAACAAGAATTGAGCTTGTAAACTATGAAGAAAAATCTTGGTTTGATCATGACTAGAGGAAATCTATTTTTCCAAAGTCACTTAAGACTTACACTCGGACCCAACCACATGAAATGACTCTTTATACAAGGAAATTGACCACTAGAGAATCAAACCTCTTTATACAGGGAAATTGACCACTATAGAATCAAACATAGGTGAAGAGTGAAACACCAAAGTGCGTTAACCGCTCAAACTAAACTCGTTGATAATGTTTACAAATTTTGAAATTGTGAGTTGATTTTCCAAAAAGTACTCATCTTAGGAGCATTTAATTTTAAGTATTTGATATCCCGATTTGTTAGAATTTAGAGTATTGATTTCCCTATAGTGCAATTATGTTTGCATTGGAAGAGTTCTAAGAAATTAAACTATTTTCCTTTTATCATATGTTTCTACCTTTAGGTACTTATGCGAGATTGAGAGATTGAGATTGTTGATACTTGTCAATCCTAATTAACACAAAAAGAAAAGATATCACAAACAAAATTTGAATTTGGGTAAGGATGATGATAACTTTTTCTCTTAACCACTTAAACTAAACTTAAATAACAATATTTAATTCAATATTCAAATTGCTTTTTTATCATTATTAATATAATTGAAAACTTTCAAATGTATAAGCATTTAAATTAAACCTTAATTATTCTCTCCAAGATTAAACAAATACAATGCCATGTAATTGTGTCATTGATTTAATATGTATACAACTTATTACTTACAAAAAAACCTTTACATAAACCTATAAGGATATTTTATTAATTTTATTCATACTACCAATCTTTATGATCTTTTAAATCAACAAAACTATGGTCATCTTGGAACATTTCTCTTAATGTTTTTCGAGCACTGAAATAAAATTCTAAAGAATTCCAAGTAATTCCTTACCTACTTAAGGTCTCATAGACCAATTCAATCTCACTGGATGTTAATCACCATCATTATCATCATGAAGTACTTTCACACTAACCATAATAGTCACTCTATCATCATGAAATACTTGCACTTCCACACTAACCATAATAGTCACTCTATATTAATAGAGTGGTATGTTTTTTTTGTGACTAGCGGAATCGACAACTAGTCGGGCACGTACTAGTGTGACAGGAGGTCGTCAGGAAAGCACTTGTGTGACACTGCCCCATACGTGACACACAAGGTAAGTCGGGGTTTCGAGCATGTGACTTTACATAATAGAGTGCCTTAAGAATACACTCCATCACTGACTCCCCTACACCTCGGGGACCCTAATAGAATGACATGTTTTCTTTTTAAGCTAGAAAAAGATCCTTCTATTAACTGATAATTAGAATGTACAAAATAGTTGAGTTGATTCCTAGGCCACCAACAGAGGAAATCGGCTTAGGCATTAGAGCCTGAGTAGAGAAAATGACTATGCCTGAAGCATATGGCTTGCCAATATTAATTTTGACATACTTGAAAAGAGAAAAAGATGTTGAACTGAACTATATAAGTATAAAAACCAAAAAATTCAAGCATGGGGGGCATCACTGTCATTCGAGTGCTATTTAGAGGAGGTCCAAGGAGGAATAATGACACTTTGTTGAACTCCAAAAATCTAGCTTCAGAAGTCTTCAATTCTGGCTAACATTCTTTCCCGTTTGAAGGAAATTTTTGTCGAATCTCTACGAATTTCAAAGAAGAGATGGAGTTGGTCCTCTGTTAAAAGCATAAGAGGTCTCTTTACAAGCTCAAGATCGTTAGTCTACATGTTGTTACCGTTGTCTCGAATGTTGGGATCACTAAGTCCAGGTCGTTCAGGAGGAGGATGGATAGAGGGAACTTCATTAGGAGCAATAATTTCCTCTTCAATGATAGTCCATCCCCATCATTCTTCCCCTGGAGGAGGCGAAAAGGAGGAGCCCTCAACACGGGGAGGGTCGACTTGAGGGTGAAAGGAAGAAGAATTGCTAGGGAAAGAGAACAAGGGTTGTTGCCAACTGGAGGCCCCTCGAGAAGAGCCACTGCCCCTTTTGGGATTCCCCCTTTATCACGACATGGAACTCACCGAAATTGTCACTAGAAAGAGAGAAGATCATAGGCGAAAGGTAGCACCAAACCAAAGTAGAGGGATATCGGAAAGCACAGACCCAAGAACAATAAAGAAGGTTGTAAGGCGAAGGAAGATGATTGTATGACTTGATAAAATCCCAGACCTGCCAATTCTGTGTGCATTGGCAGGTCTGGGATTTTCAGAAAATGAAATATTGATCCCATAGGTTATTTTGGGTTCACATTATCTATACCAATTGACATGTGGTCATTTCCTTGCATGGTTTTTGAACTGGCTACATGTGATATGTTGTTTGATCCTTAAAGTGCAGAAGGTTATTACCACGATGAGGACCACCTTTCCCTAATGATGGATATTATTGGAAAGATACCTCGTAATATTTATTTAGGTGGGAGCTATTCACGAGACCTTTTAGATAGGAATGAGGATTTAAAGCACATTAGACGGCTTCAATATTGGCCCTTAGATTGTATACTAGCAGATAAATATAAGTTCAGTGAGAAAGATACTAATGATCTTGCCAAATTTTTATGTTCATTAATGTATTTTCTCCAGAGAAGAGGCCTACAACAGGGAAATTCCTCCTCCATCTATGGATTAAATTCCAAACGGAATATACTATGGAGATACAAAGGTGTTTATCCCTAAAGGAATCAATGTTATGATTGTGACTAAAATGAAGGAGACTACATAAGCATTCCTTGGCAAGACTATAAAGGATGTTGTGGTGATTGTCCCTAATTATTTTATTGATGCACAACACCAATTTGGCATGCACAACATGCCTATAGCTATAGTGCATGCCAATTGGCATGCACAACAGGCCTTGGGTGGTTGTGCATGCCAATTTGGCATGATCAACAACGAAGGTCTACGATGCAAATTGGCATGCACAACAGCCCAAGGCTTGTTATGCATTCCAAATTGGCATGCACACCAGCCATAGCCTTGCTGTGCATGCCAAATTGGCATGCAAAAAAATCCTTGGGTTGTTGTGCATGGAAATTTGGCATGCACAACATCCCAAGGCCAAGGCCCATTGCGCATGCCAATTTGTCATGCACAATAGCCATAGGTCTGTTGTGCATGCCAATTTGGCATTCACAACAATCCTTGGGTTGATATGCATGACAATTTGTCATGCACAACATGCTTGGGCTACTGTGCATGCCAAATTTCTATGCACATTAGGCTTGGGTTGTTGTGCATACCAATTTGGTATGCACAGTAGCCCAAGGCCTGTTGTGCATGCCAATTTGGCATGCACAACAGCCCAAGGCTTGTTGTGCATGCCAAATTGACATGCATAGCAATCGTAGGGCTAACACATACAAGGTTAGATCTAATACAAACCATTTCCTAATATAATATAAAAGATAAACTTTCTCAAATTTAAATCTATTAATAGAGAGGCAAGTAGAGTTCCTACAAATAGGATCTCCATAACACTAATGAAGGGGGAGCCGGAACCAATTGCTTTTAACATTCCAATGATGAATGGCCACTAACCTCAAAGTCTGTCAGACAAGCTTTATGAGCGGTTTCATTTGGCCTCATAATGATAGATTCATTTTTCAAACCAAGAAGCTATCCATTGTGGGTCACATTTGAGTTCTTCAAGCTACAAGATTCTATCACAAAGCATACCAGAAACAAAGCTATATTGAAAGATTTTAGTGAAGGTCCTTACACAACATTTACATGTGCCATTGTTAAACATAAGAGGCCTACAAACCTAGAAATTTTATAGACCTACAAAGCCTAAAAGCATTTTATAATGTGTTTTGAATTCTGAAACAAAAGAAAGTTGTTGTTGACTTCCCATGTGCTTCTCACCATGATCATTAGTTTATAAATTCATCATCACCCCTTTATGAGAGAAACCAAACACATAATCTTAATAGTAACTACCCTAGTTATCAATTAACTTGCAAAAGATGAATGAACCCCAAAAAAGAGATTCACAATATAAGTAGTTTAGAAATTTAGAATCCACTTTCCATACACAACAAGCCACAGGGGCCTACTCTATATACTCGAAACACCTAAGAAATTTATACTTGAAAAGAAATACAATATGGGCATGGTCACCAAAATTTGATATGCAAATATTTGTTTCATCCTTTTCAAAGTTTCAACAAGGATGATGCCTTCTTTCCACTCCATCACAAAGCATGACTATAATATCCAAAAAAATAAAAATCCTTATAGTTTTATATTCAAAGGTACAAGAGCCAATTTTGAAGTTATTACTGAAATTTCAAGAACCCTCAAAACCAACTTTGCAACAAAGCAATAAGAAATATCTGAAGCCCAATAATTGTGTGTTGAGTTATCCCAACCATTCACCATTCGACGCATTCACTGAACCTGAAGCCAAAAAGTATGCGTGAGTATCAAACTACTACAAAAAAATCAACAAGAATACAACCAAGAACACTTTTAAAATAATCTATAAGATAGTAATAGAAAAAGAAAAAATAAAGTATAATGTTTTGAAAACAGTGTGAAAATAGTACCCTATTTAGATTTTTGACAAAATCTTCAAAATTTTGTAATCATTTTCTTCTAATTTGTATGTGTCATTCTTGTTATTGTATGATAAGTTGGCCACTGCTATAACAACTTCAAGTTGTATGAAATTATGATCTGTCAAATCATAATTGTACATGTGTTGCCCCTTTATTCGATTGTACCAACAAAGTTTAAGCTCAACTACTTCCGGCCTATCCAAAAGATCAATGTCATTATGGTAATCAAATACCCTATTACCATCCTTCGTTCTTATTCTTTGAAGTCTTCCAATGTACCAAATCCCGGAAGAAACACCCAGTTTTGTACTTCAGGAAACACCTTTTCTTGTAGCACGTTCAATGGCAGGTATAGACTCTCTCTCAAACAACACTACACAATCCGATCCAATTCTAAAACCAATTGAAAAACCATTTTTTGGATCCCTGTCATCTCGCCTAAAGTAGAACCCATTTCTCACTTTAGTCAACCTATCTTTGGATAATGTCAGGTTTCCATTAAATTGACTAACCAAACAAGATTTATACATATCCTTACCATCGAGCTCYACCACYAGTTTGATAGTTATGTTTACATTCTCATCAATGSATTCTAAAATTTYATCCAACTCAKGTCTCCACTCACTTTCCATTTTTTTCAATTCACTATCATCGAGTAMCRTTGAGGGAAAATGTTGGAATATATAGTTGGAATGACATGGTGGAGGATCATCAATTACTTCATCCACAAATTGGAGTGTTGGAAAAATTTGATCCACTGTCCATGGTTTAAACCACCAAGAATTTTTTTTGTTTCCCTTTGGTTGCATTCCAAGATTTGATAAAATTCCATGTGCATCCTTCAATCCTATCTTAAGAGGTTCTACAATTTTTTCATCTATAGATATTGAATATATAGTGAGAAAACATCAATGTTCCCGCTCACTTGTTGGTGCAATGTATTCTAGATGCTCATTTGTTTCTTATGAGATTTTTTAAAATGAAGCCCTTGGGGATTCGATTCTTCTTAAACAACTCTATTAAGGGTTCCAATGGCATGAAGTAAGTCTATGAAATCATAGGCCCTCTCTACTCCAACCATCCCACCAAATTTACTAAAGAAGTTCTCACATACATCTGACCCAGTTAGGTGCAATACACATGGAAAGTTGGAGTATTGATCCCTAAACAATCTCATCAACAAAACTACAATTTGGCAAGACATTTGCACATCTTGATATGCCTCTTTGTTGACTAAATTTATGTTGGCATTAGTATGAGATTGTTTTCGTATCCAACATAACCATAATGTAAAAAAATGATGAACTCTTGAAGCATTTCTTACTCTTTCCCAAAGAGTCAAGCTACAAGATAGAAAAATATCAATATAATCAACAACAATTGTTAGATAGGTCTCTGTACCTAATGTCCTCTCTTTCGGACCACATGTACCTCTCATGTCCTTCAAACACCTCTGAACATGCCTTGAAACAATGTGTTGTGTTGAACCCCAATTTTGTCAATCAATCCTCTATATATCTTCAATTTTAAGCTTGTTATCATCCACTTTAAAAGTGTTATAAATCATTTTGACATGGTTAAAATTAAGCACCTCTTGTCCAATTCTCAAATCTCGTCTACCGCTAAACAAAGGATTCACTAACTTTTTGTCGTTGTGGATGCAATGTTGGTAATGAATTCCCGTTACTTTGAAACCATCATACAACCCAGTTAATCTCCATCCTTCCCAAGAAATTGGATATCTAATGGAAGTAGTTGAAGAATAGTCCTTCAACACAAGTTGTCTTCTTCTACTATCTCCATCTGAGGAATGTCCAATAATAGGTCCCCAAAAAAATTCAACTTGTTTCTTCCATAGGTCTTCTATTTTTTCTCATTGTTGATGAATTTTTTTTGCATTGAACCTATTGCATGTTGGATGAACAAACAAAACCAAATGATGAAGCTTGTCATGTAAAGGGTTTGAAATAACAACCCGTGCATAATGCCCAATCACACAATTCTTAAAAGTGTCTGTAATAATCTCATATCCTACAACGCCCTCACCAATTGTCACCAAGAAATATGATTGGCACTTATTTTCTTCTTTATTACGACAAATTCCCACCAATGTATCACTTTTTCTACACACCTGACATATTTTTTCACAACATTTTCATCTTCAACAAGTAATACAGGAATTGGGCCCTCTATATCATATTTTGATTTATAAGAAGTATAAAATTCTACAACTACTTCAACAATGTAATTGTGCTCCCATGGGATATATGTAAATGATTTTCTAACTTGCCTTAAAGTTGTAGATATTGAAGTGCCATCCAGATTCAAACTAATAAAGCTATGTAATCTAGGATCTCCCCACAACTTAATCATCTCATAGATAGATTTAGTGGATGTAGTATACCTTCTTCCTTCTTTTGGATGCATCAGGTTGTGAAAAATATCTTGGACAAATTCCTAGACTGCATTTTTACCTTGTAACTTTCCTTGCTTATGAGCCTCACACACATCCTTGCAAAACCTAAAGACATCCTTTCTTTCTGTAGATTCAAACAAATTTTCCTTCAAGGACCTAATTCTAATAGACAATGTAGCAACATTCGTCCTCTCCCACCAAAGATCTCACATTGTTGTTTTATGGCTAGCCTTTGTCGCTCGTGCAACAATTTTGAGTTCAGTTTGAGTCAAATGGTCTAGTCTTCTCCCTTTCCCTATATCTCTTTCGTGTCTTTAATGTTGCTCCTTGATTCAAGATATAAGTGCATCCTAGAGTCATTACATTCAAGAATTAACTTACAAAAAATGCATGTAAATGAACTAAAAGGGATCCCTATTTCAGAATCCCTCTGGCAATGAATATGCCTATATGTGTCGTTAATACAACATTCAATACCATGATAACATAGTGTCCTCTTAGTATGCTTCTCTATGGCCCATAATTCCCCCCCCTGTTTATCATCCATTAGGACCTTTATATCTAGTCTCTCCCCATTTCTATAAATATAGTGATCCCAATACCCCCAACATTGTAATTTCAAGGGAGATAAATGACCTACAATAATATGAAAAATACATTAAAAAATGAAGTAGTTTAGAAAAAGATAACAAATAAAATAATGTGCACATTCAAATTAAAAAAGGAATTAAATTAAAACTTGCACAATTAACACACTTGAAGTAGAAGCATCTGGATTTGTAGAACCCATATGTAATAGTGATGGTGATGATGGAACCAAGAACCTAGTCAAACTCTCTAAGACTTCTCAATGGTAGGCTTCTTGGGTTTTCCGGTTGTGCCAATCCTCGACCTACTTGTATTATTCAAATCCTCATATGTAGAAGTAATATGATTCTTTGATTTCATGTGTTCATTCAAAGAACTGGCAATATTACCACTAGTTGGCACTAAACAAAACCATTTACTGCATCGTGTACATTTCACTTTTACTTTTCTCTTGTCCTCATATTGTGCAAGTGTTTCTTCCACCACCTTGAAAAAATCAGGATCTTGTGTCTTGTTGAAATCATTTAGAATTTTGATTTCTTTCTCAATATCAAATCGATCTCCAACCATTGTTGTTCGTGTTGCTTCATCATTACATGAAGACATTTGAGTATTTTCCACTGCTAAAATGTTACGTTGATGAGTTGTTGATCTGATATGAGAATTTTTGAAGTTGATAAATGTTTAATATGCCAGTGATATTTCCCCTATTCCATAAGAAACACCACAATTTTCACATAGGATCTTTATTTGAGGTTTTCCCTTTTCTGAAGATACTTGGAGACTAAGCTTCTCCCCAACAAATTGTTCCATTAAACTATTCTCTTTGTTTTGCCAAGATGCCAATACAACAAGATCAACAATATCCCTTTATGTACAGACTCTGACGTACTTTCAAATATTGGTTGTTTATGCATAGGTTCCTCCACATGCTCGCCAATGTTTCCAACATTTGGATCTTTTTTCACTACACTTGATCTAGATGTTTCAATTTCCAATGTGTCTAGTTTCCTCTTGACATCGATAGTTGTTGTTTCCACTCTCCATTTTTCCTCTTTCTTTGGATTTAACGAGTGCCCTTTACTACCAACAAACTAAAAAGGATATCTAATGACTCCATCATCCACAATTTCATGACAGATTTCAGAAAATGTAGAATCTTTTCGACCCCTAACTATGCCAAAGACGTAATTCCCTTCACTGGATACAATTTCATATTCCAAAGACATATGCATTTCCATTCATATGTACCTTAGTAAATTAAGAACAATAAGTATATCAACTATTAAGACAACGTAAATTTTAAATGACATGTAAACGAAACAAATTTATAATTACCTATAAATTTATGGGATTAAGAAGGAAAATTTAACCTAAATACTTGAAATACTAGACATTGCGGATTACCTGCACTTTTTGCTTACAAAAATTGCAAGAAGGTGTCCATGTGGATTGGTGGTGGTATTATTTTTTTTGTTTTTTTTGTGTTATTATTATTGCTACCATACATGGACTGTCACAAGACAAAGTAGATTGTGAATGACAAATGTATGAATCCATTTCTTTCACATAAATGTATAAATAGATCTTGGAAAATGTTCCAATTAATATGATTAAATGGATTAAATGGCAGGCCACTCAAGGTTAGATTCCTTTTTGTTGATTTCTATAGCTAAGAAGTAATAAGATGAACATATATGAAATTTTATCCTCATACTTCACAAGGATTCAATAGGTTCATGATGAACTATCAGTTATTGGGGAAGTCTCGGATGAGATGGAACTTTTAAAATTAGCACTGACAGGTATCCTTGCTAGAGATAAGCTTCTTGATTGGGTCAGATTGTGGGATGATTTCACCTAAAAGGAGATTTGGGAGGAATCTATAATTGGTGGACAACACAAAAGTGGAGATGAGGAGAATCTTGCTCTAGTTGGGCAAGCAAAGAAGGGCAAGGGTAAAGCCCAACATTACCAAAGTGGAGGTGCATCTTCACAAAGGAATGACATGGGAAAAGTTAAGTGCTTTGCATGTCATGAGCAAAGTTAAGTGCTTGTACGAGGCAAGTATGCGGTTGAGAACTTGAAAAAATTTAGGATGGAGGATTGCAGGTCGATGTCTACACCTATGATCATTAAGTTAAGGAAGCTTAATATTTTTGAGGATGAGTTGGTGGATCCCACTTTGTATAGGAAGTTGATTGGGTCCTTGATGTATCTAGTCAACACCAGGTTAGATATTTTCTTTCCAGTGAATACACTCAACCAGTTCATGGTGGAGTCGAGGAGGGTTCATTGAGTGGCAACAAAGCATGTGTTGAGGTATCTTCATGGTACAATGGACTTTGGATTGAGATATCTCAGATTTGGTGGAGTGTAGTTGTATGGGTAAAGAGATTCGGACCAGGAAGGGAGTGCAATGGATATGAAGAGTACTTTTGGATGTTGTTTTAGCTAGGGGTCAACAATGATCTCATGGTTTAGCAGGAAACAACACTCAATTGCACTTACCTCAGTAAAGTTCGAGTACATGACAGTGAGTTTGGTGAGTTTTGAGGCCATTTGGCTTCGCAAGATGCTCACAGGGTTATTTGGTCTTGAGATGGGGCCTACGGTGATCCACTCACAATCCTGTTTGATAAGCAAAGTTGTATCAACCTTTGGGAAAATCCAATGTTTCATGATAGGTCCAAGCATATAGAGATCAAATACCACTTCATCAAAGACAGGGTCCAGAGAGGTGTTGTAATATTACAATACATATCCATAGGGGAGCAGATAACAAACATTCTCACCAAGCCTCTAGTGAAATGGAAATTTGTTTTCTTCATGGACACGCTGGGGGTGGTGGAGAATCCCTTTTTTGCTAGGAGGGAGTGTTGATTTTTGTAATTTCTAGGTTTTAAATAAATTGTTAAAGTAAAATAGATCACATCTGGTATAAGAGAGTTAACACTTTTGAAGGATGTGAAATAATAATTCTTGGGATTTGAAGATGAACTTAAAAAAAATATAAATAGTAAAGTTTATTTTTATTATCCAATTTCATTGCTGCCCAATCCATACAACTTTCATTACATTCAACAAAGTAGTGATATCTAGATTCAAAGAAACTAATAGTAAAACTACAAAACTATTATGCATGAAAAGCCAAGTCCATTTGTTCAAAAGATTGTGGGGATATTTTCTTACATAGTGGTTAAAAAGTAGTATATTTCAAATTGCTTTTATACAGTCATTACAATGCCACAATAACTATTTCAACAATGTTTTTTAATTTTTAATTATGGGTGTATTACACAGGGAGTGGGCTATTGGGTACATAGGTTGTCCCCATTTATCAATTTAAAGTAAAATGTTTGGGTAAGTTAGCATATTTTTTGCATGGGGGAATAAAATTAAAAATGTGTGCCCTAAAGACTTAGTGTCATTCCTTTCACAGCCATTGGGACTTCCAATAGCTCTCAACAATGGGGCATGAACCCATCGGAAGAGAGGCTAGTGAAGGTATGAAAGATTGGTCATAATGAGGGGTAGAGGGTGCATATTCCGAAACCACTGACGATATTTCCCCGCAACCATTCATAATTGTATGTTAATTATACCACAGAGGCCTTTCAAAAGAAAACAAATTTTCAAGCAAATGTGGCACTTACATTGTTCAATATCACAAAAAAACCTACAAGCAAATTTGACAAGCCTATGACAATCACAGTCACTGCAAAAGGTCATAACAAATGTCAATCTAATCCAAGCCCTTGTGAAATAAGAAAAATAAATGTGAAGCAAAACAAAAATGTAAATCTCTATATAAAAACTCAACATGCAAATTACTGCTAAAATAAAAATAAATAAAATCATTGTTGTTGCACAATTTACATAGTACACATACTGCTTAATAATAGGTTTTAGCATTTGGAATATTTTGTTTTATGGGATACCTTTCATGGCTCTTTTGATCTTTGGTTTTTTATGAGAGTAACTTGCCCTAAATGTATATTTTAACCTTGTACAATTATTTACTGCAAACAAATTTTCAGTAAAAGAACAAAAAAATATAATGGCAAATAAAACATTACACGGAGGTTTTTCCCCTGGAAACCCAAACCGGGAAAACCAACATATTCTATATTCATTCATAGTGATACATTGTTTACAATACAATATACATATAGGAGCCGATGGCATCCAAAACCCTAACCCAGGGACCTGGATTAGTCAACAACCCTAGTTCC
>JASDQU010010335.1:39895-54197 GCA_032191745.1 Picea mariana | reverse complement strand
CTTCTTCCTTCTCTCTTCAGGAACTCAGACCACTGTGACCCCTCTAAAGGCAATAGATAGGTTTACATCATTAACAATCATAGGGATGACGAAAATAATGTGTAACAAAGCTTCTTCAAAATCGCTTCTCAGGTATACCATGGTTTGAGTGGCTCCCTGATAGTATTCAACCAGGTGGCACAAATGTTCTAGTTCCTTCAGGGCAGTGACTAGCTCCTTTTCATCTCGTTTGGCTTTGTCCAGGGTGGCATTTGAAAGTGCCATCCAGATACCAATGGCCAACTTTCGATACAACATTTTTGGCTGCATCCGACAGCCTTGGGCACTCTTTCTTGAACAACAAGAAACAAATACGTGCGATAAAATGATCGTAGATGAGAGAGTAGGATTTCTTGTACCTTTTCTCCCACAAGATGTCGAAACACACATGGACCGGGAGCTCCGATGTGTGACAGCTCAAGTTCATTCTGACAAAGACATTTCTTGCACAAATAACGTCCAATAGATAAGAAGCCATATAGAAGGATGCATTTTCTCCCTCTTTCGATGTTTGAGCCTGTCATATGCAAGTGCTCAGATATTTGGAGATGATGGCACCCCAGTGAAAACCTATTCTGGAAATGGCTACCGTATAAGCTAGAGGCATCCAAGCCTCTGAAAACCTGGAGCAGTCTTTCTCCCCATGCAATCGACAGAGGAGGGCCATTAGGTAAATGTATGGCTCCCTCAGGTTAGCAGTCGGGTACCAGCCGAAGGTCCGATTGGTGAACTTTTTATCCTCTCTCCACCACGATGCCATTGCCTTGCTGGTGTCATTTTTCTCATAGAAGTTTACAACAAAATCGGTGTTTAGCCATTCTTCCGACTCTCTGAGCTTGTAGTAATTTTGCACTTCCATTGGGAGGAAAACCCTGACACACTCGCAGTTGTCATCATTAATCAAACATATTTGTGTGTTAGTGTGATCGATAAGCCATTTCAGGAGTTCGATGCAGGGGAATACTAGAGTCTTGCTCGCTACCATGTGCAGATATGCCTTTCGGACATTTGGTAGGACTTCATCGTCGAGTCTTCTCGTATCAAGATTGTTGTGGGGGGTATATTCGGGGATTTCCTCCCACTTGATTTTCTTGAAAAGTTCTTCCCAGCGCGAGAATACTATCTTGGTCCCAATGTTTGCCTCTATGTCTCCAAAGGCCGGGGGTTGAATGAAATCCTTCTTGGTAGCTGTTTTGATGATGAGCATAGACTTTGGGGCAAATTCCAATTGTCTTGCAACCGCTAGGGAGGAACCTTCTCCCATCTCTGGTTCTTGTAGCTTTGGTGCTCTTGGAGATTTCCTGGTGGTGGGTTTCTTCGGAGGCATCGTTCTTGTAGCTGAAAAGGATCTTTTAGGAAAGTGTACAGAGTAACATTGGATAAAAATGTATGAAATGAAGGATAGAACATCCATAGACCGGCACATACCTGTAATGCTTGCTAAACTGTTGTTTAATACTCACTGGACCTTGGAAGCTATCCCCATATTGCTCGTATCGCTCCTATGGATGTTCTGAACTCCTTCGTGCACAGAATAACCTTGTCTACAATGACTCAAAAGAATATAATGGGAGAGATCCTACCAATTGTATCAACCAGTTAATACGAGTAATGGGTGAAATTCAAAACAATCTACCGTCAAATCTTTGCAAATAAATTCTATGTGGGTTGACGGCGGAGGCGCGGAGGGAGATGCACTGTATGGGCATGTTCAAACGATTCTTTTGATTCATGCACGAATTAGAAACTAATGCTAGATTTTAAAATTAATTGACCCTTTAAATGCATCGTATCTAGCGTATCTTAGAGCTAAAACGTCCCATCGCGTCGTTTTCTTAGTGGGAATATAAGGAATCACCAATATCCTTATGCATGTTTCCGTCGGTATCTTCCTGAGAAAACCTCCAACGTCGACGAATTTCGTCGTATGATGCTGACGTGGTAAAACTGGTTCGGGTTGCGACGTGGGTCTCAGGATCTAGTAACGACTCCAGGGAAAACTAGATCGTATGTCTGATCACTCGGGCAACGACATATGGCAACAGAGGATAGGTGGTTTGACCATACATCTCAATCAAAGTCATGTCTTTCAACAGAAGACATGCATTAAAATAAACCTGGGATTGTCAAGGCCGAAAGGTATTAGGGTTGATGATCGGGGGTTGACTTATCATGTTCTCCATGGGCTATCCTTCTCAAAAATTTGTCGATGCCGAAATGCTTCGGTAATCGGCCATCAACAATTCCTTTTTTTCTTTGCTAACATTTACTCCCTTTGCCTTTCGCTGATGCCAAATGAAATCGGTTATTGACGACTTCCTTGTGTAATTCTCGTCGCGAAAGAAAAATATCTTCTACCGACTCTGACAAAGATCGACGATCGACAAACTCGATTTTCTCGAGTGATTTTCTTTCATCTTCAATTCTTTCGGGTTCCGAATTTTGGACTCGTCAGGTGAAAATCCTTAGTGGTTGATTCTTTAATTAAATTTTAGTCCTTTAAGTTATGGTGATTTCCACATGCTCAAGAAAAAAAAATTTAAAGCCTAAAATGAGATTGGAAATGGTAAGAAAGCGCAACATTTTCCACAATGAAGATGAATCAAGCAGTGCAAAAGATCAAGTGGTACCCAAAAAGTAAAATTTGACATAGGCTTTTTAGGGTGTGTTGAGTGCTCAACAAACGACGATTCACTAGGCGAAAGCAGAATCTCTGTTCTTCCTTCATGCTCGGCTGATACGAAAGCTAGTGGAGAACCTTACTGGTTTTAAATTAGAACCTCTTTTACCTTCGCAATTTGAAATTATCTGGTTAATGCTTCCGGGTCTGCCTGTGGGGTTTTTAACCTTTATTCCTCCTTCGTTTCCTGTAACCCTGACTCATGACCCTTTTTACAAAAGTCTAGTAAAGCATTCACTGGAATGGAGCCTTTAGTTACCTATACTCACTTGCTTTGGTGTTGATCCACTGCCAACGAGCATCCATAGCCTCGACCAAGTCACCCCGACATCACAGACCTTGCTCCTCTACCAAGGAGCGTGCATAGCCCTGGCAGAGATATCTGCATACCCTCTCCTACTGTTCGCTCTTTTGATAATATCAACTTTATTTCGACATGATGCCCTGAGTGAGTGGGAGAGGATGATGTCTGTTGATTTCGCAAAGTGGGATGGTTAAGGTGAATCCTTTGCTATCTTTGTGTTCAAGGTTCATGTAGTCCTTTCTAGCTTTCCTACTTTCCCTTAAGGTTTTACCAGGCCACTAAGTAGACATTTCTGAAATTCCTCCAAAGTTGTTCATTTGCGCAGGTTAGATAGAGGACCCCTCAAAGCACCCGCAAGTTCCTTGGTGATTCTTGTGTTGTATGTGAGCGATGAGTTCGGAACAGAGTTCGCTATGTCGCATGATTTGAGGTCCACCATTGTCTTTCTAAACACAACTTTCAAAAGCGCAGAAATCCAAAAAGCAAAAGAAAACAACAAAAATGCATTTCGCAATCATGAAAACACTCATACAATTTTTTCATTTTATTTTTATTATTATTGGAAATATTGTTTAAGGGTTTGGCCATTTACTGGGAGGGCGTCAAGTTCCCCCCTTAGATTCTGTAACCGATAAGTGCATGCCCCAATCTTCTCAGCCACCTGGAAAGGTCCAAGCCACATATTCTGAAACTTAGAATGCTTCCCTTTTGGCTCATTTGCTCTATCCCATTTTAGGACTAAGTCTCCTACTTCAAAAAAATTCTCGTTAGCCTTATGCTTATCAAACCATCTTTTCACTATCTGTTGGTGAGCTAGAAATTTTGACATAACCTTTTCTCTCTCTTCTTCTAGCATGAGCAGAGTATCAATTCTTTGTTGTATAACCGATGAGGGTTCCCCGTTGGAATCTTGGGCTAGTTGAAGAGATGAAAGATAAAGCCCATTTGGGAGAATGGCTTCCTGCCCGTAAACCAGAAAGTACGGGGAATTTCCTATAGCTTCCTTGGGTGTGACCCTATCAGCCCATAGAGCGTTATGGAGTAGATTATGCCAATTCCTTTGGTTATCTGCAACCGTCTTTTTTAATATTCTCACTAGGTTCTTATTGGTCGATTATGCCACTCCATTTCCCCGTGGATAATAATTTGCAGAGTACCTAGTTATGATTCCTTTGGCTAGAGAAAACTCTATCAATAGAGTGGAAGAAAAATAAGCTGCATTATCAAAAACTAAAACAGAAGGGACACCAAATCTTGTGATCAGCTGTTGTTCTATGAATTGCATCACCACCTTCTCGTTTACATGAGTCAGAGGGATGGCCTCTGCCCACTTCGTGAAATAATYRGTGGMAATAAGTATATACTTGTGTTGTTTCGAGGAACTGGGTGTAATTTCTCCTATGATATCCAACCCCCATTGCTCAAAAGGCCTAGAGACAGTCACTGGTTAAAGTGGGACTGCTTCTCTCTTCTCCCTCCCAACGCTTATTTGACAAGTTTTACAGTTCCTAGCGTAGGTGTGGGCATCTTTGAACAAGGTGGTCCAATAATAGCCAACTCTCAGTGTCTTATGAGCATTGGTGTTTCCTGTGAAATTTCCACTAGCAGGGCCATCATGGAGCTCCTTCAGAACTTTGTTTGTGTCTTCACATTTGAGACATCTTAAGAGTACCCCATCATAATTAATCCGAAAGAGTACTTAATTTATGAGGCAATATTGCGCATCCTTTAACATGAGAGCTCTCTTTTCCCTAGGGTTGAGATTTTCTAGACAAGTCCCATGGTGTAGGAGATAAGTTAAATTCTCATACCAAGACTCTGGCCCTGGGGAAATGTATGAGGCTTCACCACACCATAATGCCATTTCATTCTCCCATACAGAATATTCATTTACTTGGCATGGGCTTCAGCTGCGAGTTTGCACAACCCTTGCCCTTTAACTAGTTTGGCAGGTTTTATATCTAGATCAAATTCTTGGACCATTGTCATCCAATTCCCTCTTCTTTCCCCCATCTCTTGTTGAGTAAACAAGGATCGAACCGCAAGGTGAGGCACAATCACTTTGGTGTGGTTCTTGAGGATGTAAGACCTGAAGTGCTTTACCGCCTTATATACCGCATAGGCCTGTTTATCAACCACGGGATAATTAAGTCCGGCTCCCTAGAGATTAGTGCTCATGAATGACACCAGAGCCTCATTGTTGTCATCATCCTTCTGAGTCAATACTGTAGCTAACGACTGGTCGGAGGTGAAAGTATAGAGGAAGAAATCCCTATTGAAATCGGCACTTCGTAACATGGGGGCCTAAGATATAACAATTTTAATATTGTTGAAAGCATCCTTTCGTTCATCATCCCACTTAAATTCAACATCTTTGCGGATCATCTTTTGTAAGGGTTTGATAATTTCTGTGTAATCAGGAGTGAATTTCCTCATGAAATTGATTTGCTCAAAAAAATACTGCATAGCTTTCTTGTTGTGAGGCAACGGGAGTTGAGTTATGGCCTTAATCCTTTCTGGGTCTATGTGAATGCCTGCTTGAGATATAATGTGGCCTAGCATATTGCCTTCCTCAAGGCTAAAAATAGTTTTCTTGGGATTTAAGGATATACTGTATCTCCTACACCTTTCAAAAATTTGAGTTAAGTGTTGGATGTGCTCTTCTCTGTTCTTTGAATACACAGTTACATTGTCTAGGTACACTACCACACACTTGTTGATTAGTCCCCGAAATGCTATGTCCATGGCCCTTTGGAAGGTTGCCCCTGTGTTGATTAACCCAAAATGCATGCGTTTATAAGCGAAGGTTCCCCACTTGATTCGAAAGGTAGTTTTCAAATGATCTTCCTCTGAAACCAAGACTTAGTTTTAACTTGAGAAACTGTCTAGTAGAGAGAAGATATTCGAACCAGACACGGAGTTTCTCCATTGGTGGGACTGGGTAATTGTCCTTTTCTGAAGCTCTGTTGAGGTTCCTAAAATCGACGCATAAGCGGATTTCTCCAGACCTTTTCCTCATAGGAACCGGGTTTTCTACCCACGCGAAATGCCTAACCTGGAAGATGATCTTGGCATCTAACAATTTCTTTAATTCCTGATACATGAGAGGTTCTAGGGATGGGTGATACCTTCAGAGCTTCTATTGGAAAGGTTTCACCTCAGGTTTTAACGATATAGTGTGTTGAATGATACGGGTGTCATAAGTTTTCAGATCTTGGTAGGAACATGCGAAGACATCATGATATTGTCTGAATAGCTTAAGATAAGACTTTCTTTCCTCTTTAGATATAGTCTTGTCGAGATTCACATTCGTTGGGTTTTCTGGGGTTCCGAGATTTATAGTTTCATGCAGGGGACATGAGCTACCAGTGTTTGCGTTTTTAGCCCCCCTAAATCGTTCTTTCAGGTCAAATAGATTTTCCAAATTAGTTATCCCTTTCAGGATGGTGTGAGATTTCAATCTGTCAATAGGTTGGCCTATCCGAGGATCAGTTTCTGTCGATTGCTCCAGGAATACTTCATCATCGATGGACAAATCTTTGAAATTGTCTTGGTTAGTCATGAAGTTTATGATCTGTTCATATCCTTCAAAGACTTTCCAATTATAAATGTTGTTAGGCACCGATGGTTTGTAGAGTAGTTCCATAGTGAATCGGGAGGCCTCATAATCTTCCAGAGGTGACAACCTTGAAGCAACTGTGGCCAGGGAATCAACAAGGATATTCTTTGCTCTGGGGATCACGATGATATTGCAATCTTCAAAATGATCTATTAACCTATGTACTTCCTGTTGATAATTCTTTAGGTGCAGGGAATTGCAATGTATAGTATTCCTTACTTGTCTAAAATAATCTCCGAGTCTCCGAAAACTTTCAATTCTTTGACGTTCAAGTCTACGGCTTTCTTTAACCCTTGTACTAGAGCTTCATACTCGGTGGTGTTATTGGTGCATTCAAATTCTAGTCTATAGGAAAGGAAATGATTTTTACCTTTTGGATCAATGAGGATGCACCCTGCCCCTGATCCTTCCTGGGATTTAGATCCATCAAAGTATATAGTCCAAATTTGTGAACGACAATCACCCTTTTCCTCTTTCTTATTACTTTCTTGCTCCCCTATCTTTTGTTATGTAATCTCTACCACAGGGTCTTGACCGAAGAGGGTGTCTTCTGTCGGTATCGACGACTTCTCTTGAAAAACCATTTCAGAGTTTTGAGTGAGATGGATATCAGATAAGAGAGGAGAAAAGTTCCTGAAGTGGGAATTGTAGGAATAATCGTCCTTCATGGGGAAATCTATGGATGAGGGTTCGTTCAAGCTTTCTAGATCAATGACTGTATGTTTCAGGTATCTCTCCCTATCGATTCTAATCACATTATTGTATTCCTTCAGTGGTAGCCAAAGGTGTGCCCAGTCTATACTAAAGTACTCGTTTAACTTGTCATACCAATCTCGACTTAGTAATAACCCATAAGCCTTTGGGATGTCTACTACAATGATGTCAATCACTTGCACAAACTTAGGATGTGTCGTTATCCTGATCATTACATCTCTGAGTTCCCCCATGACTCTGACCTGGGTTATGTCTAGTTCTATCACATGTTTATCATTCTTGAGAGGAACAACATTTAATTTTTTGCAAATAGACAAAGGCATAACGTTGGAAGATGCTCCTGAATCTACCAAACAATTGTTGAGGTTCTTGTTTAAGACTTCAAACGTTAAGAGAAACGGTGGGACAAAAGGTTTTCCCTTCTTATCTTCTGAGCAGATATTCACAGTTGGTTTATTTACTAGATCTGTGGAAGTTAGATTTCTTTGCTGCTCATTGCTTGTCATAGGGTTTTCTACCGATTTCAATGTTTGTAGCAAGAAATATTTTTGCTGAGGCATTATGCATATGTCCATAACAGATATATTAGCCTTCAACTTCTTCAAATCTTCAACTATGTTGTATTCCAGTTTGGGTGATTCTCGCGTATGGATGCTAATAGGGTTCTTACGGGGAGCAACAGGTGCTTTCGGGTGATCCGGAGTTGACCTTTCCCCTGACGTTTGAGTGGTAGTAGGATCCTTTGAGACAGGAGGACCTTTACTTCTATTTTGCACAACCGATATCTTTGCGGGTGGTTCTTGAACCTGAAATAGGTCATGGAAAGGCATAATTAGGTCAGGATCCCATATCATCATGGCTGTATCTTCTGGTGGGTCAATCTCTTCCTGGTCAGCAACATTCATAACCAAACTTCTTGGTTGTTCAGTTAGAGAAACCTCGTCTAAAAACCGGTTGGCCATCAAATTCATGGCATGCACCCATTGAGGGCAGTCTCTTTCATAGTGGTTTTCCTGGTGATTAGTACAGAAAAAATCAGATGCGACATTCCGTAAATCAATATTCAAGTTAGCTGGGGGAGGTTCAATGGTTTTGAACGATAGGTTCCTTTTAAAGAAAGGCTTATAGGGCCTTTGGCCTTGGTTTCCTTCCCCTGTGTTTCTCTTCATGTCTATGATCTCGTTTGATAATTTCTTAACCATGTGTTGTAGATCTTCTATGTTTTCATTACCCTTGTCGGGAGTTTGTTCTTCTTGTTTCCTTGACGGTCTAGTCAGAAGGAGTCCTCTCCTCAGAGGAGGTTGAGCTTCTTTCTTAGTTAAAGAGATCTAGCCTACTTTACACCCTTTCATCTGGAATTCTATCGTTTTAGCTTCTTCAAAATTCTCAGCTAAGGTTCGTTTGGAAGCCCTCTTCACAAACATGGAAATAGAAGCTGGGAGCGCATTAGCGTATACTTTGATTTGCAACTCTTGAGTTGGTTTGGCTTCGGGTTGGAATTTTTTTAATATGGTCGTGAATCATTGATTGAAATCTTTAACCTTCTTTCAAACTCATGGTGGCGGCGAACAACTCAGCCATCAGATCTCCCGTAGTAGTCTCTTCTGCGAATTTATCTTGAAAATCTTTTTGAAAGTTTGTCCAACTAGTTATGGATCCTACAGGTAAGTTAAAATACCATGTGGAGGTTGAGTTCTCAAAAGTGTAGGGGAATAGCCTGCAAACTACGTCTTCATGCTTGACGTTCATAAACCTGATCGCTAGTATAAATTTCTTGATACGATCTTCAGGCAATCTTGAGGTTTCAGGATCAAACTTAGGAAGTAACTTCTCTGGATGTCGGGGAAGGTTATGGAATGGTCTCGAGAGGGCCAAAGCATCCTTGGCCAACCAGGGTTGATTGTTCAGAAGTGGGTTCCCCCTTCCTTTATTATGGTCGTTGTTGCCTTCCATATCTTCAGACTCTGAGTTAAACTCCTCCTCTTTCAAAAAATCGTCTAGTTCAGAGACGTCGCCAGCTGGCATTTCGGGTATCAGATCAAGAGGATATTGGATTTCGGTGACTGTGAAATCTATTAAGTCTTCTACCGAGTGCACGAAAACCTCGCTGAGAGTATTAACCGCTAGTATGCTTTGTTATTTTCTTCAAGGGAGTATCAGAGCTAAGAACAACACATCGATCTGTCGGGCGTATGCTCTTGTGATTCTTCTGAATTGATTTACTTCCTCGTGAGGAAGAGCGTAAGGTATTTCAGGGTGAAAATAATCTTCCTTGGGCTGGGGTGATATACTCGTTCCAGGAGTACACAGTGTGTGTGGGTTGTCCTTAGAATGACTAGCCATGCATGTGGGATGTTTTGAATCTATAGGCTGTTTGAAATACTATGTAAAATATATATCCAAACATTCATTCTCAAGCCCTCCTTCTAGCACCATTTCTGTTGATGGGTCCTAAATCCCTTGATTCAACAGTAACAACCAAACCCGCCACCGAGGCCAAATTAGACTTTGCAGTGTTTAATAGTGGAATGGTTCTCCAGATCTTGCGATCCGACCAATTTATCGATGGGCTATATGTTTTCTTGTGAAGGATCTTCCTTAAGTTGAGACTATCTCTTTTTATATTTTGTCTTGGGTGGGACCGATATGAGATGTATGTCGATTAAACCAACTTGGAAACAAAATAGAATTAAGCTTAACTACTGGGGAAGAGGCTGAACTTGGGATAACCCACTGCTCAAGCATGTAGACAACAATTTTACACCACAGACCTAGTACTAATACATTAACCATGTGAGCATCCTATTACTGTCTAAGAAAGTAATTACCAGAAAGAAAACACATATGCGATAAGACAATGGCAAGCAAAATAATTCACCTACTTAATCATCCATCACATAATAACACCACGATTCATCTTCATCATTAAAGTAAAGAACAACAAAATATTGCACCAGATAACTTGACAATAGATTAAATAGCTCTTACTCATTACAACATCATTCATGAAACGAGATAGGAAATAGTTCTTCTCCACGTCCAATCACATGCATTTGATGAAAATAACTTTGTCTTTGGTCCAGAAGGACTTCTCAATTCAAATTCAGCTTCAAAATAATTCTTAACAACCAGAAAGAAAGAGTTCTTGCAACAGCCATCGACCCCTAACTAATTGGTCAATGTTCTTATTTATAACATAAAATTCAACTGAAAATAACGACTAAGTGTAGTTTAAACAAAATAAAAATTCGCCACATGGCGTCCTCTTATAACAGTTTCTTTAATAGTCAACTCAAGATATCCCTTCGAAAGGGTGAATTTTCTCATACTCTGACCAACTGATAAACAACTCATCACAAGTTTGGGCCCATGGAAATTTGTGCTGCTCCATCAGAGCCGCATAAATTCCTTTGACCTCCACCACATGAGCTCGATACTTCACTAGACTGGTGTTTAACTATTGTAGCACAGTTTGAGCTCTAATTGGATGTTCCATAAATATTTGCACTTGTCCTGGCATTGTGTTGGTCACCTTTGCTAGCTCTTAGGCCCATAATAAATCTTGCTCGGTATGCGATACAACTATGTCACACAAGTTGATGAAGTTGTCGGGGTTGCCAAACTTGGGGAGTTCGATATCCTTTATTGCTTTGTTAATTTTTCCCCAATGTTTCTCACATTTGGCCCACTATTCTTGAATTTCTCGGTGTGGTTCCCGAGACATCTTAGCCCAATACCCATCTAATCACTTCATGCGAACAAAACTTCTTTTGCTTAGCACCCAGATGCCGTGTTCTTCTTTATCCCAACCTTGTTGAACTACATCAATGTATTTGAGTCTCTCTACGGCTTGTTGCGCCCTTTCATGCCACCGCTTCATATCCTTGCACATTGTGAGTGCCATGAGAGTGTCTTCATGGAGCACAACTATCTTTTCGGTAAAAAGGTTCCTTTCTTTTTTGAATTGGCTGTAAGTTTCTCCGAACTCGCTTCTCAGGTATACCGTGGTTTGAGTGGCACCCTGATAGTATTTAGCCAGGTGGCGCAAATGTTCTAGTTCCTTCAGGGCGGTGATCAACTCCTTTTCATCTCGTTTGGCTCTGTCCAGGGTGGCATCTAAGAGCGCCATCCAGATACCAATGGCCAACTTTTGATACAACCTTTTTGGCTGCATCCAACAGCCTTGGGCACTCTTTCTTGAACATCAAGAAATAAATACGTGCGATAAACTGATCGCAGATGAGAGAGTAGGATTTCTTGTACCTGTTCTCCCATAAGATGATGAAATACACATGGACCGGGATCTACAATGTGTGCCATCTCAAGTTCATTCCGACAAAGACATTTCTGGCACAAATAACATCCAATAGATAAGAAGCCATATAGAAGGATGGGGTTTCTCCCTCTTTCGGCGTTTGAGCCTGTCATATGCAAGTGCTCAGCTATTTGGAGATGATGGCACCCCAGTTAGAACCTATTCCAGAAATGGCTATCATATAAGCTAGAGGCATCCAAGCCTTTGAAAACCTGGAGCAGTCTTTCTCCCCATGCAATCGGCAGAGGAGGGCCATTAGGTAAATGTACAACTCCCTCAATTTAGAAGTCGGGTACTAGCCGGAGGTCTGATTGGTGAACTTTTTATCCTCTCTCCACCATAATGCCATTGCCTTGCTAATGTCATTTTTCTCATAGAAGTTTACAACAAATTCGGTGTTTAGCCATTCTCCTGCAACCGAAAATGATATTTTAGGCAAGTGTATAGAGTAACATTGGATAAAAACGTATGAAATGAAGCATAGAACATCCACAGACTGGTACATACCCGTAAAACTAACTAAATTGTTGTTTAATACTCACTGGACCTTGGAAGCTATCCCAAGACTGCTCGTCTCGCTCCTCTGGATGTTCTAAACTCCTTCATGCACATAATAACCTTGTCTACAATGACTCAAAAGAATATAACATGAGAGATCCTACCAGTCGTATCAACTAGTTAATACGAGTAATGGGTGAAATTCAAAACAATCTGCCACCGAATCTCTACAAATAAATTCTACGTGGGTTGATGGTGGAGGTATGGAGGGAGATGCACTATATCGACATGTTCAAATGGTCCTTTTGATTCACGCATGAATTAGAAACTAATGAGATATTTTGAAATTAATTGACCCTTTAGATGCGTCGTATCTAGCGTATCTTAGAGCTAAAACATCCCTTCGCGTCGTTTTCTTAGTGGGCAGATCGGGAATCGGTGATATCCTTATGCATGTTTCCGTCGGTATCTTCCTGAGAAAACATCCGACACCGAAGNATTTCGTCGTAAAATGCTGACGTGGTAAAACTGGTTCGGGGTGCGATATGGGTCTAAGGAGCTAGTAATGACTCTAGGGAAAACTAGATCGTATGTATGATCACGCAGGCAATGACAGATGGTAATAGAGGATAGATTGTTTGACTGTACATATCAGTCAGAGTCGTGTCTTTCAACAACAAACGTGCATTAAAATAAAACTAGGATTACCGAGGCCGAAAGGTATCGGGGTTGACGATCGGGGGTTGAATTATCACGTTCTCCACAGGCTATCCTTCTCAAAAATTAGTCGATGCTGAAATGCTTCAGGAATTGGCCATCGACGATTCCTTTCTTTATTTTCTAACATTTACTCCCTTTGCCTTTCGCTGATGCCCAATGAAATCGGCTATTGGTGGATTCCTTGTGTAATGCTCGTCACAAAAGAAAACTCTCTTCTGCCGATATTGACGAAGATCGGTGATCGACAACCTCGATTTTCTCGAGTGATTTTCTTTCATCTTCAATTCTTCCGGGTGCCAAATTTTGGACTTGTTGGGTGAAAAGATTTAGTGGTTGATTCTTTAATTAAATGTTAGTCCAAGTTATGGCGATTTCCACATGCTCAAGCAAAAAAAATTTAAAGACTAAAATGAGATTGGAAATGATAAGCAAACGCAACATTTTTCGCAATGAAGACGAATCAAGCAGTGCAAAAGATCAAGTGGTACCCAAAAAGTAAAATTTGACATAGGATTTTTAGGGTGTGTTGAGTGCTCAATACCTAAATCACTTGGCGTCATTTCTACATCTTCTTCTACCTCCTGCATGGGGGTGTTGACATCTTTGGTTTCTCCGTCCATAGAAGTTGCGCTACCCCCCTGTTCCATCTTATTGCTTGGGCTATTTGTGTTCTCATTTGTGGTTTGTTCCTTAGTTTCATTGGATTTTGCCTTTTCCTTTCCTCCTTCTTCCCATTTGTTGGTTTTGTCCTGCCCTTCCATTTGAGTCCTGGCTTCTGGATTACTTCTTGTTGGGGCTTTACTTGGTTTCTTGTTTGCTCTGTTCCTGTGGTTCGGCTTGATAAATCCCTCCTCATCCTACTTTATGCTAGTGTTTTCCTCTTATTGTTTTTTATTGAGAGGGAATTCTCTTAATAGGTGTCCATGTTCATGACATATTCTGCATCTGAAAGGGATCTTCTCGTAGTCTATGCTTTGTATCCATTCCTCATCTCTGAATTCCTTGCTCGTGGCTTCTGGGAGTGCCCCTGAAACATCCATCTCTATGCAGATCCTTTCGTAGGAGGTATATCTCCCTTTTAGGGTTGCTTCCGATGTCTTCACATATTTTCCAAGTTTGTTCTCGATTGCTTCGAAGGTGGAGGGTAGCCAGTAGTCTAGCGGCAGTGAGTAAAGCCTCAACCATGCAGGTACATTCTTGAAGGTTTCTTTCTCTGGGGAGAAGTTTTCCTTCCATGGCCGCATGTACAATCCCACTGAGGCGTGGAAGTATGCCCCCCCTTCAAAGATTCTATCCCTGTCCTCCAAGTTCATGAATACTGCTGTAAAGAAGCCTTTCGATCCTAGGTGGAGTTCCACTTCCCCGCTTGGCTTCCATTGGTATTTTATCCAGTTGCGCAACGTTCTCTCTGTG
>JASDQU010010335.1:7381-37320 GCA_032191745.1 Picea mariana | reverse complement strand
AACATAACCATTATGTTATAAGTAGCCCCGTGTATTTGCAAGTAAGAAACTTGTAATGACATGATTAAGCTGATTGATTATCATATAGTATTTCATTATCGATCTACTAAGGGTAAAGGTCGGGAATATGACAAGAAGATTCATGAATATGATTGAGAAGGGTAAAATTTGTTGTTTATTCTGTTAGGTTAATGAGAACAAAAATTGTGGATTGTTTTGTGCATTATAAAGCGAAGGAACATATTGTTAGTTGCGAGCAGGAATACAATAGAGGAAGATCCCATTATTGCAATGATACCATTACACTTCCACAAATATGCAACAAGAAATATGGAGTACCATGTGACCATTATTCCACTCACAAGAAATTAATACAATTAAAAAAAAAACTTCCATAACCATTATCTCCAAATTTGCATAATTGCTTTCGTGCTAAATTGCTAACAAACAACAAATGCAACAATCTTTGAAAATAGTAGATAAGAATAAGGAAATGTGTAGATGAAACAATAAGGATGACAATGTGGGAGACACAACTCACAAATCCAATCAGAAAGTAGGCAAGGCATATAGGATTTCCTTATTGGATAACACTTGGTGGTATTTAATTATGTCAATTACTATGATTGTTATTAACAAGATTAGTATGAAAACTTCCCTAGAATTATTCGACATTCTCATTCACTCGTTTAGGGAGTAGGCAAGTTTATTATATCCTAAATTTTTATTTTAAAATGCAAGGTATAATATTTAAATATATTTAGTGTCATTTCCCTTTCTCCAATCAACACAAGATTGAATAGTTTTACTTGTATGGAAAAAATATTAAAATAAAAATGCATTTCAAACAATATAACAATACTACTTTATCATGGTGTCATAGAGTTTATATATTAGTTTTGTAACTAATAAATCATTTTTCTACACCAATGTTATTTCTAATTTATTTACTAATTTTTTACGTTATTCTCTCCATCTTATACAAAGCCTATTCTAACATCAAATTTAGTGAAAAATGAACCCTTCTTAAATTGACATGAAATTCAAAGAAACACTACAAACATCATATTTCACTATGTTAAAAAAAGACACTACAAACATCATATTTCACTACATTAACGAAGAAGTTAATGCATTTACCTTATACCAAATAAATGAATATATAAACAGTATATGGATTTCCTTGCTCAAAAACATTTATACCAAGGTATAAAGTGTTAACTTTCCATTCTTATAAAACATGTACATATAAAACATTAACCTACATATTAACTCAAGTAAAAACATGTAAAATATAAATAAAACATGTAAAAACAAATAACAACATAAACAGGTAAAAACATGTAAATATAAATAAACACTAACTTGAATAAAACATGAACCTACATAAGAACTCAAGTAAAAACATGTAAAATATAAAAAAAACATGTAAAAACAAGTAACAACATAAAAACATGTAAATATAAATAAACATGAATAATAATTTACCTTTAAATATAAATAAACCGATCACAAATAATAAACCATGTCAAAAGGATGAATATGCCTAAACCATGTCCAAGGGATACATATGCACACAAATGCATACATGTACATCTACGATTGATTATATCACAATCTCTTGGTGGTGATTTGATATCTTGACTTTAGCAACGTGCCGAGAACCCTCCCTTAAAGATACACCTTCGGTGTAATCAAGATATGTGGGGTCAAGTCGGGCTATATAAAGGTGACAAAGGAGGAGAATAGAGAGGCTCTATCGACTACCAACTTCATTACAACGCAAGTAGGGGTAATTAGTGATGACGAGACAACTAGATTTCTCGTGGAAGTTGGTTAAGACATGAATTCAGTAGTTGTAGATCCAGTTGGGTATGGAGGAATCAAGGAAGTGTTGGAGTTTGTGCTTTCACCCTTCGGTAAGTCTCGGAGAGACTCTTCACCTTACTCTTCATTTCTGGCTAAAGGTGGTTTTGAGTTGTGCAATGTTGAGTGAGGGGAATTTTTTTCCAAGGATGTAGACTCCTTTGGGCCTAGAGAGGTTGAAGGTGGGTTAGCCCCCTTGAGTCCCTCTAGGAACCCATCCTTACCTAGGACCTTGAAAGGTCTTTTTTCTTAGATGTCAAATAAGGGAGAAGGGCAATATTTGGGGCTCAAATCCTCCTTGACTGAGGATGGATATTCTGGAAATTCATATCAACTCCAATCGAAGGGACTGGTAGTGGATGATGGTCCTTCCTTGGTTGTAGTTTTAGATATGGACCCTATAAGGGGTGGGAGAAAGTCGAGAGTGGGTAGAAAACCCTATATTTTTCATGCCCAAAACAAGGCAGTGACAAAAATACTAGGAAAATAAAAAAACACTAACTTGGGACCTTAGAGATGTGCAACCCATTATTAGGGTTACCAAATGAAGCTACTCTCTTTGAATGTGAGGGGCTTCAGTAGCCCTGTAAAAAGACTAGCCCTACATAGACTGGTATAAAAGGAGAGGCCTGGTGTTATACTTATTCAAGAAACAATGTGCAAGGGGGAATTAATTTTAGGAAGTCTTAGGAATTTGTTTACTAATTGGGATTGCTTGTGGGTGGATGCAAATGGTTTGTTGGGAGGTTTACTGACTGGATCGAGTCTAACCTTTACACTAACAAGTTCTTTCTCTATGCAATTAGATTTATGCATGAAGTTCAGGTTGGAAGACTTGGATTAGCAGGTAATTGTTTTAAATATTTATGGGCCTTATGACAGGAATATGTGGTTTTGGGATCAAGTATTCTCGCCGACTCTTCTAAAAGAGGACAATCTGATGATTGGAGGGGATATGAACTTCACGTTGATCTGTAGGGAGATATGGGGAGTGGGGCATGTGCGAATACTCATGCAAAGTATTTCCTGCATCATATCAAGAGTTCCAATCTTGTGGATGTGGAACCACAAAAACTAAAATCTACTTGGTGCAATAAGAGATTCGAGGCAACAGGGGTCTTGAAGCATCTAGATCAATCCCTGGTGGCAGACTGACTCGTATGCAGAATGGGGAATTACAAGAGTTGGGTTGGAATAGGTGGGGGCTCTAATCATAATCCTATTTATCTGGAATTCATTAGGTCAATTGAGAAACCTCCGACCCCATTCAAATTTAACTTGATATAGCTTGAGAATGAAGATTTTTTAGAGCTGGTAAAGAGTGAATGGGTGGTATTCAAGTCTGAGCCAGGGGACTTGGTGAGCAAACGGTTTGCAGACTCCTTGCTACAAGTTAAAAGGAAAGTTGTGGAATAGTAAACCAATAGAAGGAAGAATCATGATCATGCTCTAAAAGTAGTGGAGTAATTGACTTCTTATATAATAACAATCCAAGGGGGGGGGGTATTTTTTGGTGAGGAGATGGCGGAGTTGACATAATTAGAGATAGAAAAATCAAATTTACTTCATGGGCACGAGGTAGAGTGGAGAATGAAAAGAAAAGCTTTGTGGCTGGATTTAGGAGATGAGAACACAAAATATTTTCACAGGTTTTCTAATCATCAGAGGAATATGGATATTATTTGGGATCTAAATGACGAACAAGGAACTCACATATGGGGTTTCAAGGATCTTGCACAAGTAGGGGTACAACACTTTAACAATATCTACAAAGAACCAAAGGGAACAAATCTGGAGGAAGTGAAGATATATCAATACGTCCCTTGATTAGTTTCAAATGAAGTTAATGAGTTGTTTGTAGAAGAAAGGCTAGTAGAATTAGAGGGGGTTTTATCAATCATGTAGAAAGGGAAAATTCTGGGGTCGGATGGTAGATTTTTTTACATATTTTTCGACATTTTGGGACAAGACTTGTTAAGAGTGGTAGAAGAGGTTCGAATGATTGAGAGGATTCTCCCTAAATTTAATTCTACCTTCATAACTTTGATACCCAAAGTGGATAATCCAGTGGATTTTGAAGACTTTGGGCCGATATCTTTGTGCAGTTGTGTATGTAAAATAATTGTGAAGATCTTGGCAATAAGGTTGAAGGCGTGGTTATCATCGGTCATTTCCTTGAGCAATTTGGGTTTTTGAAATAGAGATAGATATATGATGCAATTGGGATTGCATAGGAGTGTCTACACAATATCAAGATAAGGAAACATAGTGCAATGGTTGTGAAGTTAGATCTATCAAAGGCTTGTGATCATGTCAGTTGGTTGTATTTGAGGATGATCCTAATCCACATTGGTTTCTCCTTAAATATGATCAATTGGATCATGGCTTGTGTTATGTCGGTTTCCTTTGTGGTGCTAGTGAATGGGACAACCTCTCCCTTCCTTATGTTGAGTAGGGGTTTGCACCAAGGATGTATGTTGTCACCATACTTATTTCTCTTGGTAGTGGAAGGTCTTAGTCAAGCAAAAGTTGAAATGAGATGAACATGTAAACTCAAAGGAATCAAGGTCATAGTAGAGTTTTCCTTGACCCATTTAATATTTGATAACAATGTGTTGTTGTTAACAATCAAATATTTGATTGAAGGTTGAGCTCTAAAGGAGATCTCAAGTCTGTATAAAAAAATCTATGGGAATGGTGATAAATGAGCATAAATTGGTAATATGATTTAATGGAGTGGATGAAAATAAAAAGTGAGATGTTAGACTCTTTTCAATTCCATGACACTTATTTAGGAGAAGGCTTTAAATATCTGGGTTATATGCTTAAACCAAACTCCTACAAACAAAAAGATTGTTGATGACTCATGGGAAGGTGGAGAAGTGTGCTTTGCTATGGTACAATCGGTAGTTGTATAGAGGGGGTCGTTTGGTGTTTGTGAAGTTAGTACTTGAAGCAATCATGGTATACCAGAAGTTTCTGGTGCACATTCCAAAAGGTGTTTTACAAAATATTGGAAAGTTTTTTTGTAACTTTCTATGGAATGGAAAGGATGGACATGATGGTACTCATTCGAGGAGTTGGAAGTCAATCGCTTTGCCAAGAATGAAGGAGGTTGGGACCTCAAAAACATCCATGACTTTGGGAAGGCATTAGCAGGGAAATCGATCTAGAATTTGATCACCAAGAAAATATATGGATTCAACTAATCAAATCAAAGTACCTAGAACCCAACTCTTTACTAACTTGGATTTGTAGAGAGGAAAATAATTGGAAAAATGGTTTGGCATGTTAGAAGGCTCTGGTTAACTCTTTATCGATAGTTGGTAGGTACTTGGGATGGAAGGTTGGGAATGGAGAGGACAAGGTTGGGAATGGAGAGGAGGTAAGAGTGGGAGTTGAATCAATCATGGGTTGCAGACATCAAGTTAGGTTATCAACAGGCTTGGTTGAGTTTTTGCAAAGACGGGGTTATATAACACTTAAGGATTGAAATGATCTCGTTAATACATTCGTGTGGGCTCATGATTAGAAATAGAATAATGATTTGGGTTTAGAAGGAGGATGGAAGAGGGAATGGGAAGAATTCATCATTGAGCTAAAACAAGCCCATGTAAGGATAAGGGAAAAACCATATAACATTGTTTGGTTGAAGAATAAGGTGGGAGGTGATTACACAATAAAGATGGTTATCAATCCTTGGTGACAATTTCTCACCTCAATCATTCGCTCTAGTGGTGAAAGAAGATATGGAAAATCAAGGCACCCAAGAAGATGAAGTTTTTCATGTGGCTAGCCTTAAAAAACAAGGTTTTGGCCTAGGAGGCATGCTAGTACAAAAATATTCAAGGTCTTGGTTGTTGTGTGCTTTGCAAGAAGGATGAGGAAATAATGTTACATATTTTCATTCAGTGTCCCTTCATACAACAAATTTGGGGTGATATTGGTAGTTGGTTGAAGAAAAGAGATATGTGGAGCAAGAGTGAGCTTGCACTTTGCCTCAAAGACTAGTTCGACATGGAAGATTTAAAACCATTTAGAGCCTTACCTTTTTTTTTATGGGGGGTTTGGTTGATTCACAATAGCCAAATATTTTTCGGGAAAGATGTTGGGCAACCTTCTAGGTTTTCACTTAGGTGGTGACTCTGTACAATCTACTAAAAGAAGAAATTTCCCCTAGGTTTAATAAAAGGTAGGGGAGTTGTTGATCAATAAGAGTTCCAATTGGGGTTTTTTCGATGGGGCATGTCAAGGCTCAGACATTATGTGCTCCTGGGGGTGGTGTTATATATCCCAAAGGTTCATTATTTTACCATGAAGGCTTGTGGTGGATAGGGAACTAATAACTTGGTTGAATTGTTGGCTTTAAAACTCTTATTAAGGAAAGATTATGAGTCAAGTTTAAAATCATTACAAGCTTTTGGGGATTCATTACTAGTTGTCAATTGGATGAATGGAAAGCAACATATTCACACCTTGGAGTTAAATGACTTAGCGATCAATTTAAAAGAGGTAGTATATGTTTTTTAAACCTTCTCCTTTTTCTATGTCTTTTAGGAATTGAACCAACAAGTGGATACTCTGTCTAAGGAGGGCCTAACTTTTCCTCTAGGAGTAGTACATATGGTGGAATAAGACAAAGGTGAAACACATGAGCATCGAAAAAACTTTTGGACTTAAAGGCTTTCTCAATTTATGAATTTTTAATTACGTATCTGCTCTAGATAGCTATAGTTTTAAAGTATTATGTAGTATGTTAAGTATGTATTGTCTGGTATAGACCATCTAGATATTGTTGAAAGTACATAATTTTCATAAAAGTTCAAGTCAGTATGATCAATCTGGAATGATGATCAAGTTCATGGTTAGTTTGAACATTCTGAACAGTTGAGGAAATTTGGCATGTGTTAGCATATAAGGAATATATTTTTATTCTCAGTAATAAAAATGTGATTTTTTTTTTCTATGAAAAAAAAATATTTTAATTATTCTTATGTGTATAAAAAAGAATATTCTTAAATAATAAAATTATTTAAAGTCATTATACTTTAACTCTTCATGTGTTTTTCTTGACAAATTTAGGAGTTTTTATTTTCTTGTACAGTTGCTCTTGTTATTGACTTGGTTTTTGAAATTTCTCATATATTGTTTGGAACCTAGAGATGTCTTGAAACGAGCATTTTGTTATGAAATTTTTCAATAGCATTAGTAACTTGGTAGGGTTATTTTTCTAGGGGATAAACCAAATTCCCTTGGGGTTTAGTGTTTACAATTTTTTCTTTTTCTTTTTAAAATATTTCGTTTAACAACAAGAATTGAGATTGTAAACTATGAAGAAAAATCTTGGTTTGATGATGACTAGAGGAAATCTATTTTTCCAAAGTCACTTAAGAATTACAATGGGACCCAACCACATGAAATGACTCTTTATACAGGGAAATCAACCACTAGAGAATCAAACCTCTTTATACAGGGAAATCGACCACTAGAGAATCAAACATAGGTGAAGAGTGAAACACCAAAGTGCATTAACCGCTCAAACTAAACTCGTTGATAATGTTTACAAATTTTGAAATTGTGAGTTGATTTTCCAAAAAGTACCCATATTAGGAGCATTTAATTTTAAGTATTTGATATCCCGATTTGTTAGAATTTAGAGTATTGATTTCCCTATAGTGCAATTGTGTTTGGATTGGAAGAGTTCTAAGAAATTAAACTATTTTACTTTTATCATATGTTTCTACCTTTAGGTACTTATGCGAGATTGAGATTGTTGATACTTGTCAATCCTAATCAACACAAAAAGAAAACATATCACAAACATAATTTGAATTTGGGTAAGGATGATGATAACTTTTTCTCTTAACCACTTAAACTAAAAAATAACAATATTTAATTTAATATTCAAATTGATTTTTTTATCATTATTAACATAATTGAAAACTTTCAAATGTATAAGCATTTAAATTAAGCCTTAATTATTCTCTCCAAGCTAAAACAAATACAATGCCATGTAATTGTGTCATTGATTTAATATGTATACAACTTATTACTTAAAAAAAACCTTTACATAAACCTATAAGGATATTTTATTAATTTTATTCATACTACCAATCTTTATGATCTTTTAAATCAACAAAACTATGGTCATCTTGGAACATTTCTCTTAATGTTTTTCGAGCACTAAAATAAAATTCTAAAGAATTCCAAGTAATTCCTTACAAACTTAAGGTCTCATAGACCAATTCGATCTCACTGGATGTTAATCACCATCATTACCATCATGAAGTACTTTCACACTAACCATAATAGTCACTCTATCATCATGAAATACTTACACTTCCACACTAACCATAATAGTCACTCTATATTAATAGAGTGGTATGTTTTTTTTCTGTGACTAGCGGAATCGACAACTAGTCGGGCACGTACTAGCGTGACATGAGGTCGTCAGGAAAGTACTTGTGTGACACTGCCCCATAAGCGACACACAAGTTAAGTCGGGGTTTCGAACATGTGACTTTACATAATAGAGTGCCTTAAGAATACACTCCATCACCGACTCCCCTACTCCTCGAGGACCCTAATAGAATGACATGTTTTCTTTTTAAGCTAGAAAAAGATCCTTCTATTAACTGATAATTAAAATGTACAAAATAGTTGAGTTGATTCCTAGGCCGCCAATAGAGGAAACCGGCTTAGGCATTAGAGCCTGAGTAGAGAAAATGACTATGCCTGAAGCATATGGCTTGCCGATATTAATTTTGTACATACTTGAAAAGAGAAAAAGATGTTGAACTGTACTATATAAGTAGAAAAACCAAAAAATTCAAGCATGGGGGGCATCACTGTCATCCAAGTGCTATTTAGAGGAGGTCCAAGGAGGAATAATGACACTATGTTGAACGTCAAAAATATAGCTTCAGAAGTCTTCAATTCTGGCTAACATTCTTTCCTTTTTGAAGGAAATTTCAGTCAAATCTCTACGAATTTCAAAGAAGAGATGGAGTTGGTCCTCTGTTAAAAGCATAAGAGGTCTCTTTACAAGCTCAGGATCATTAGTCTACATGTTGTTACCATTGTCTCGAATGTTGGGATCACTAAGTCCAGGTCGTTCAAGAGGAGGATGGATAGAGGGAACTTCATTAGGAGAAATAATTTCCTCTTCAATGATAGTCCATCCCCATCATTCTTCCCCTGGAGGAGGCACAAAGGAGGAGCCCTCAACACGGGGAGGGTCTACTTGAGGGTGAAAGGAAGAAGAACTGCTAGGAGAAGAGAACAAGGGTTGTTGCCGACTGGAGGCCCCTCGAGAAGAGCCACTGCCCATTTTGGGATTCCCCCTTTGTCACGACATGGAACTCACCGAAATTGTCACTAGAAAGAGAGAAGATCATAGGCAAAAGGTAGGACCAAACCAAAGTAGAGGGATATCGAAAAGCACAGACCCAAGAACAATAAAGAAGGTTGTAAGGCGAAGGAAGACAATTGTGTGACTTGATAAAATCCCAGACCTGCCAATTCTGTGTGCATTGGCAGGTCTGGGATTTTCAGAAAATGAAATATCGATCCCAAAGGTTATTTTGGGTTCACATTATCTATACCAATTGACATGTGGTCATTTCCTTGCATGGTTTTTGAATTGGCTACATGTGATATGTTGTTTGATCCTTAAAGTGAAGAAGGTTATTACCACGATGAGGACCACCTTTCCCTAATGATGGATATTATTGGAAAGATACCTCGTAATATTTATTTAGGTGGGAGCTATTCATGAGACCTTTTAGATAGGAATGAGGATTTAAAGCACATTAGATGGCTTCAATATTGGCCCTTAGATTGTATACTAGCAGATAAATATAAGTTCAGTGAGAAAGATACTAATGATCTTGCCAATTTTTATGTTCATTAATGTATTTTCTCTAGAGAAGAGGCCTACAACAGGGAAATTCCTCCTCCATCTATGGATTAAATTCCAAATGGAATATACTATGGAGATACAAAGGTGTTTAGCCCTAAAGGAATCAATGTTATGATTGTGACTAAAATGAAGGAGACTACAGAAGCATTCCTTGGCAAGACTATAAAGGATGTTGTGGTGATTGTCCCTAATTATTTTAATGATGCACACCACCAATTTGGCATGCACAACGTGCCTATAGCTATAGTGCATGCCAAATTGGCATGCACAGCAGGCCTTGGGCGGTTGTGCATGCCAATTTGGCATGGTCAACAACGAAGGTCTACGATGCAAATTGGCATGCACAACAGCCCAAGGCCTGTTATGCATTCCAAATTGGCATGCACACTAGCCATAGGCTTGCTGTGCATGCCAAATTGGCATGCAAAAAAAGCCTTGGGTTGTTGTGCATGGAAATTTGGCATGCACAACATCCGAAGGCCAAGGCCCATTGCGCATGCCAATTTGTCATGCACAATAGCCATAGGTTTGTTGTGCATGCCAAGTTGGCATGCACAACAATCCTTAGGTTGCTATGCATGACATTTTGACATGCACAACATGCTTGGGCTATTGTGCATGCCAAATTTCCATGCATATCAGCCTTGGGTTGTTGTGCATACCAATTTGGCATGCACAGTAGCCCAAGGCCTGTTGTGCATGTCAATTTGGCATGCACAACAGCCCAAGGCTTGTTGTGCATGCCGAATTGACATGCATAGCAATCCTAGGGCTAACACATACAAGGTTAGATTTAATACAAACCATTTCCTAATATAATATAAAAGATAAACTTTCTCAAATTTAAATCTATTAATAGAGAGGCAAGTAGAGTTCCAATGATGAATAGGAACTCAATAACACTAATGAAGGGGGAGCCGGAACCAAATGCTTTTAACATTCCAATGATGAATGGCCACTAACCTCAAAGTCTGTCAGACAAGCTTTACGAGCAGTTTCATTTGGCCTCAGAATGATAGATTCATTTTTCAAACCAAGAAGCTATCCATTGTGGATCACATTTGAGTTCTTCAAGCTACAAGATTCTATCACAAAGCATACCAGAAACAAAGCTATATTGAAAGATTTTAGTGAAGGTCCTTACACAACATTTACATGTGCCATTGTTAAACCTAAGAGGCCTACAAACCTAGAAATTTTATAGACCTACAAAGCCTAAAAGCATTTTATAATGTGTTTTGAATTCTGAAACAAAAGAAATTTGTTGTTGACTTCCCATGTGCTTTTCACCATGATCATTAGTTTATAAATTCATCATCACCCCTTTGTGAGAGAAACCAAACACATAATCTTAATAGTAACTACCCTATTTATCAATTAACTTGCAAAAGATGAATGAACCCCAAAAAAGATATTCACAATATAAGTAGTTTAGAAATTTAGAATCCACTTTCCATACACAACAAGCCCCAGGGGCCTGCTCTATATACTCGAAACACCTAAGAAATTTATACTTGAAAAGAAATACAATATGGGCATGGCCACCAAAATTTGATATGCAAAAAATTGTTTCATCCTTTTCAAAGTTTCAACAAGGATGATGCCTTCTTTCCACTCCATCACAAAGCATGACTATAATATCCAAAAAAATTAAAATCCTTATAGTTTTATATTCAAGGGTACAAGTGCCAATTTTGAAGTTATTACAGAAATTTCAAGAACCCTCAAAACCAACTTTGCAACAAAGCAATACAAAATATCTGAAGCCCAATAATTGTGTGTTGAGTTATCCCAACCATTCACCATTTGACGCATTCACTGAACCTGAAGCCAGCAAGTATGAGTGAGTATCAAACTACTACAAAAAAATCAACAAGAATACAACCAAGAACACTTTAAAAATAATCTATAAGATAGTAATAGAAAAAGAAAAAAGAAAGTATAATGTTTTGAAAATAGTGTGAAAATAGTACCCTATTTAGATTTTTGACAAAATCTTCAAAATTTTGTAATCATTTTCTTCTAATTTGTATGTGTCATTCTTGTTATTGTATGATAAGTTGGCCACTGCTATAACAACTTCAAGTTGTATGAAATTATGATCTGTCAAATCATAATTGTACATGTGTTGCCCCTTTATTCGATTGTACCAACAAAGTTTAAGCTCAACTACTTTAGCCTATCCAAAAGATCAATGTCATTATGGTAATCAAATACCCTATTACCATCCTTCGTTCTTATTCTTTGAAGTCTTCTAATGTACCAAATCCTGGAAGAAACACCCAGTTTTGTACTTTAGGAAACACCTTTTCTTGTAGCACATTCAGTGGCAGGGATAGACTCTCTCTCAAACAACACTGCACAATCCGATCCAATTCTAAAACCAATTGAAAAACCATTTTTTGGATCCCTCTCATCTCGCCTAAAGTAGAACACATTTCTCACTTTAGTCAACCTATCTTTGGATAATGTCAGGTTTCCATTAAATTGACTAACCAAACAAGATTTATACATATCCTTACCATCGAGCTCTACCACCAGTTTGATAGTTATGTTTACATTCTCATCAATGGATTCTAAAATTTCATCCAACTCAGGTCTCCACTCACTTTCCATTTTTTTCAATTCACTATCATCGAGTACCATTGAGGGAAAATGTTGGAATATATAGTTGGAATGACATGGTGGAGGATCATCAATTACTTCATCCACAAATTGGAGTGTTGGAAAATGTTGATCCTCTGTCCATGGTTTAAACCACCAAGAAAATTTTGTGTCTCCCTTTGGTTCATTCCAAGACTTGATAAAATTCCATGTGCATCCTCCAATCCTATCTTAAGAGATTCTACAATTTTTTCATCTATAGATATTGAATCATATTGTGAGAAAACATCAATGTCCTTGCTCACTTGTTGGTGCAATGTATTCCAGATGCTTATTTGTTTCTTATGAGATTTTTAAAAATGAATCCCTTGGGGATTTGATTCTTCTTCAACAACTCTATTAAGGGTTCCAATGGCATGAAGTAAGTCTGTGAAATTATAGGCCCTCTCTACTCCAACCATCCTACCAAATTTACTAAATAAGTTCTCACATACATCTAACCCAGTTAGGTGCAATACACATGGAAAGTTGGAGTATTGATTCCTAAACAATATCATCAACAAAACTAAAAATTGGCAAGACATTTGCACATCTTGATATGCCTCCTTGTTGACTAAATTTATGTTGGCATTAGTATGAGATTGTTTTCGTACCCAACATAACCATAATGTAAAAAAATGATGAACTCTTGAAGCATTTCTTACTCTTTCCCTTGAAAGAGTCAAGCTACAAGGCAAAAAAATATCAATACAATCAACAACAATTGTTAGATAGGTCTCTGTACCTAATGTCCTCTCTTTTGGACCACATGTACCTCTCATGTCCTTCAAACACCTCTGAACATGACTTGAAGCAATGTGTTGTGTTGAGCCCCAATTTTGTTAATCAGTCCTCTATATATATTCAATTTTAAGCTTGTTATCATCCACTTTAAAAGTGTTATAAAACATTTTGACATGGTTAAAATTAAGCACCTCTTGTCCAATTCTCAAATCTCGTCTACCGCTAAACAAAGGATTCACTAACTTTTTGTCGTTGTGGATGCAATGTTGGTAATGAAGTCCTGTTACTTTGAAACCATCATACAACCCAGTTAATCTCCATCCTTCCCAAGGAATTGGATATCTAATGGATGTAGTTGAAGAATATTCCTTCAACCTAAGTTACATCTTCTTCTACTATCTCCATCTGAGGAATGACCAATTATAGGTCCCAAAAAAAATTCAACATATTTCTTCCATAGGTCTTCTATTTTTTCTCATTGTTGATGACATGTTTTTGCATTGAACCTATTGCATGTTGGATGAACAACCAAAACCAAACAATTAATCTTTTCATGTAAAGGGTTTGCAATAACAACCCGTGCATAATGCCCAATCACACAATTCTTAAAAGTGTCTGTAATAATCTCATATCCTACAACACCCTCACCAATTGTCACCAAGAAATGTGATTGACACTTATTTACACTAGTATTCCATGTAGAAAAAAAATATCACCAATAACTTCAAAATCCAAGTAGGGCTTTCCAGTGACTTCGAAAATATCAAGAAAATCTATTCACAGAATAAGATACTATCCTCCAAGTGGCTATTCCATTGATATCAAGGATGTTTTTCATGAAAATGCAACTACAACTTGAAAACAAGACAACATAGTTGTGAACTTGAACACCATTCAAATGCCTAGAATAACAAATATGTCCCATATATTACATTAACCATAATTTCATGCACCTTTGACGCATTGTTATTTTGCTAGTGTCTAGCTGAGTGGAATAGGTAAAAAAAACATAACAAAAACTTGAATTACTCAGAAAGAAAAAACCCGCAACTCAAAATTGCATGCAAAACATAAATTCCACTTCGATAGGGACCCACTATTCAGAATGTTAAGGCCTTCATTGCATGCTTACAAGACATACCATTCGATGTAAAAAAAATTTAACATGTTGGATTAAAAGATATTTACAGCTAATACATTTCATGAACTATCCAACCCAAGAAAGCATCATTGAAGCATTCCATTTAATATTTGAAAACCAAACATTTTTTACATTACATGAGTAAACTTAGACTTGTGAGTATTCAAATGAGTGCATGAGTGTATCATAGACCTATTCACAAAGACAATGGAAATAATTTGGATGTCAAGAAAAAAATAGATCAATTATGCATGTTTTTGAAAAACCACCAACTTTAGTTGACCAACAACACAGTTCAAGTTGGCTAAATAAATAATAATTTCACTTGTGGTAGACGACCCTCATCATCACATAATTTTAGATGCTCCAAATTCATTTCCATTAATACATCCGTCTTTTCAACACCCCCAAAACTCTGCATTTTCCTACAACCCAAGTCAACCAAATGCAATTAAAGAAAAACTTGTACAAACAAGAAGAATTTCATATGTCCTAGAACATGCAAGCTAGTTACTATAGTTCAAATTAATTTCAAGGAAACATTGTGCAAGTTATACCTCACTACTAGGATAAGTATCAATGTTTTGAATTAGATGCTTCTCTCTCTTCTATTTTAAACTTACTTTATTCAAGAAAGAAAAAACATCATTTCCATTTTAACTTCATAAAGACTAAAGTTGCATCAAATGAAAAATAGAGGAATTGTGTGGAACACTGACACAATATTTATAGCATTTCTCTCACATGTCCATTCATAAACTTTTAGAAAACATAGGACTTAAAATAAATTAAAAATGGATAAATACTATATAAGAACTCATACAATAGAGTAATTACCATCTACCAAATTATCACTCTACATTACCAAAACTATATATAAAAGGAAAACGGTATAAGAATATAAATCTGCCAGGTAAAAGTGAATGTGCTTAAGTGCTCTCATGGAAAGTGGTTATTTATAAACCCAAATGACAAGGGTGCTTAAGGAAACAAATAAAATTTAACATGTCTCTCCAGTGAATGTGGTTGTACCTCTTCTTTTGTGGTTGTAATGCGACATTATTGGTTGAAAATGGTAGGTATCATTCTACGAAAAGTCAATATGATCTAATACAAGGCATGGAGAGGGATGCTACCTAATACCTTTCATAGATAGACAATATGATATGTTTACAAAAATTCAACTCAAGTAAAGTGACAGAATGGAGGCAAGATAAGACAATACCCACTACATCAGGCTACCAACTAAAGTAATTAGCTAAGTTGGTAGATGCTTTCTGTTGGAAGATGCTTTCTAAGGTAAAGAAAATAAAAACTATAATAGACTCATGACACAAGGTACTTTTAAGGAAAAAAGTAGTTTCCAACAAATTCCATTGACTATTTCCCAAGGTTTCATTGCCCAGAGGTTGTTAATGAGATTAAAAAGGATACTGAATGAAGGCATATACTAGGTAATTTGTTCTAAATCTGGTAAAGGCAATGGTAATTGTTACATGCCATTTTGTTCTTCATCAAAAGAATAGGGTCATTGCATGTGATCTTCCTAAGGGTCTATTGAGATTTACAGTCAGAATGTTGAGCATAATACTTGAAGTTTTCAAATATTGTAGATCTTATTAGAAGATACAAGAAACAATTTGTGCAATCATTTGTTTGGGATATTGACAAAGGCCTTCCCTTGGACATTGTTTGATAACTCTCCATCCCTATTTTGGCAGGGATGGATTATTTGCATCGATAGTTGTGAATTATTCACACTGATTTGAATCCTTAGAACATTCTTCTATACTCTTCTACTGATCCATCAAAAGATCCAAGGAAGTATGAGGATTCTCCCTTCTTTCTCCTATTATAGATAAAACAAACCTACTTTTGAGGTCTTCCAGTAGGAAAGACACAACGAATGGAATCATTTCAAGGACCCATAAAAATAAACTAAAGAGGGATGCAAACTATTGTATGAGCTATGTCATAGCTCGAGAAAAGGAATTAGATTTGGCTAATGCAAACCAGTGAAATGTAAATAGTGGACAAAGTGGTGTTACAAACATGGAAATCATTATGGTTGTTGACTTAGCAGCTCAACATGAGGCAACGAAAAATCTTGTTATTCTGCTGATATTTAGAGCCTGCAGTTAATGGTTTTGAGATGTAAAGTAATAGACTTGGGAAATACTTTCTAGATTCATAATAAGTTTACGCATGATATTCAGAAAATGAACTATCGATCCCAGAGGTTATTTTGGGTTCACATTATTCTATACCAGTTGACACGTGGTCATTTCCTTGCATGGTTTTTGAACTGGCTACATGTGATATGTTGTTTGATCCTTAAAGTGTAGAAGGTTATTACCATGATGAGGACCACCTTTCCCTAATGATGGAGATTATTGGAAAGATACCTCGTAATATTTATTTAGGTGGGAGCTATTCATGAGACCTTTTAGATAGGAATGAGGATTTAAAGAACATTAGATGGCTTCAATATTGGCCCTTAGATTGTATACTAGCAGATAAATATAATTTCAGTGAGAAAGATACTAATGATCTTGCCAATTTTTTATGTCCATTAATGTATTTTATCCAGAGAAGAGGCCTACAACATGGAAATTCCTCCTCCATCCATGGATCAAATTCCAAATGGAATATACTATGGAGATACAAAGGTGTTTATCCCTAAAGGAATCAATGTTATGATTGTGACTAAAATGAAGGAGACTACAAAAGCATTCCTTGGAAAGACTATAAAGGATGTTGTGGTGATTGTCCCTAATTATTTTAATGATGCACAACACCAATTTGGCATGCACAATAGGCCTATAAATGTAGTGCATGCCAAATTGGCATGCACAGCAGGCCTTGGGCAGTTGTGCATGCCAATTTGGCATGCTCAACAACCAAGGTCTAAAATGCAAATTGGCATGCACACCAACCATAGGATTTTTGTGCATGCCAAATTGGCATGCACAACAGGCCTTGGGCGGTTATGCATGCCAATTTGGCATGCTCAACAACCAAGATCTAAAATGCAAATTGGCATGCACAACAAACCAAGGCCTACTATGCATTCCAAATTGGCATGCACACCAACCATAGGCTTGTTGTGCATGCCAAATTGGCATGCGAAAAAATCTTGGGTTGTTGTGCATGGAAATTTGGCATGCACAACATCCCAAGGCCAAGGCCCATTGTGCATGCCAATTTGTCATGCACAATAGCCATAGGTCTATTGTGCATGCCAAGTTGGCATGCACAAAAATCCTTGGGTTGCTATGCATGAAAATTTGTCATGCACAACACGCTTGGGCTACTGTGCATGCCAAATTTCCATGCACATCAGTCTTGGGTTGTTGTGCATACCAATTTGGCATGCACAATAGCCCAAGGCCTATTGTGCATGCCAATTTGGCATTCACAACAGCCCAAGGCTTGTTGTGCATGCCAAATTGACATGCATAGCAATCCTAGGGCTAACACATACAAGGTTAGATCTAATACAAACCATTTTCTAATATAATAGAAAAGATAAACTTTATCAAATTTAAATCTATTAATAGAGAGGTAAGTAGAGTTCCTACAAATAGGATCTCCATAACACTAATGAAGGGGGAGACAGAACCAAATGCTTTTAACATTCCAATGATGAATGGCCACTAACCTCAAAGTCTGTCAGACAAGCTTTATGAGCGGTTTCATTTGGCTTCAAAATGAGAGATTCATTTTTCAAACCAAGAAGCTATCCATTATGGGTCATGTTTTACTATCCATTATGGGTCACATTTGAGTTCTTCAAGCTACAATATTCTATCACAAAAAATACCAGAAACAAAGCTATATTGAAAGATTTTAGTGAAGGTCCTTACACAACATTTACATGTGCCATTGTTAAACCTAAGAAGCCTACAAACCTAGAAATTTTATAGACCTACAAAGCCTAAAAACATTTTATAATGTGTTTTGAAATCTAAAAAATATGCATTTGAATTCTGAAACAAAGAAAGTTGTTGTTGACTTCCCATGTGTTTCTCACCATGATCATTAGTTTATAAATTCATCATCATCCCTTTGTGAGAGAAACCAAACACATAATCTTAATAGTAACTACCCTAGTTATCAATTAACTTGCAAAATATGAATGAACCCCAAAAAAGAGATTCACAATATAAGTAGTTTAGAAATTCAGAATCCACTTTCCATACACAACAAGCCCCAGGGGCCTGCTCTATATACTCGAAACACCTAACAAATTTATACTTGAAAATAAATACAATATGGGCATGACCACCAAAATTTGATATGCAAAAAATTGTTTCATCCTTTTCAAAGTTTCAACAAGGATGATGCCTTCTTTCCACTCCATCACAAAGCATGACTATAATATCCAAAAAAATTAAAATCCTTATAGTTTTATATTCAAGGGTACAAGTGCCAATTTTGAAGTTATTGCATAAATTTCAAGAACCCTCAAAACCAAATTTGCAACAAAGCAATAAGAAATATTTGAAGCCCAATAATTGTGTGTTGAGTTATCCCAACCATTCACCATTCGACACATTTACCGAACCTGAAGCCAAAAAGTATGAGTGAGTATCAAACTACTACAAAAAAATCAACAAGAATACAACCAAGAACACTTTAAAAATAATCTATAAGATAGTAATAGAAAAAGAGAAAAGAAAGTATAATGTTTTGAAAACAGTGTGAAAATAGTACCCAATTTAGATTTTTGACAAAATCTTCAAAAATTTTGTAATAATTTTTTTCTAATTTGTATGTGTCATTCTTTTTATTGTATGATAAGTTGGCCACTGCTATAGCAACTTCAAGTTGTATGAAATTATGATCTGTCAAATCATAATTGTACATGTGTTGCCCATTTATTTGATTGTACCAACAAAGTTTAAGCTCAATTGCTTCTAGCCTATCCAAAAGATCAATGTCATTATGGTAATCAAATACCCTATTACCATCCTTTGTTCTTATTCTTTGAATCTTCCAATGTACCAAATCCCAGAAGAAACACCCATTTTTGTACTTTAGGAAACACCTTTTCTTGTAGCACGTTCAGTGGCAGGTATAGACTCTCTCTCAAACAACACTGCACAATCCGATCCAATTCCAAAACTAATTGAAACACCATTTTTTGGATCCCTCTCATCTTGCCTAAAGTAGACCCCATTTCTCACTTTAGTCAACCTATCTTTGGATAATGTCGGGTTTCCATTCAACTGACTAACCAAACAAGATTTATAAATATCCTTACCATCGAGCTCCACCACTGGTTTGATAGTTATGTTTACATTCTCATCAATGGATTCTAAAATTTCATCCAACTCATGTCTCCACTTACTTTCCATTTTTTGAAATTCACTATCATCGAGTACCATTGAGGGAAAATGTTGGAATATATAGTTGGAATGACATGGTGGAGGATCATCAATTACTTCATCCACAAATTGGAGTGTTGGAAAAATTTGATCCTCTGTCCATGGTGTTGGTGACGGAAGTCACTCTTGGATTGCAGTAGGAGCAGAGCCCGGTGCCCATCAGTTTATGTCACGATTTGTTTATGAAAGGGGTGATCGAATGGAAGTTAACTCAAAACAATATTGTTCTAACTCCAAAACTAGGCCAGGCATGCATGGGCAAGTGAGGTCTTAGATAAACTTCAGACAATGAGTTGTAGTAAGGGTGAGTAGGGGGAAGACTTGTATAAGAGAACTGCAAGGGTCTGTCGTAAACATCAGGTTTCTAACAGAATGTAGGAGAAAACATCTAAACGCAAGATCTTCTTACATTCAAACACAGAAAACCGGAGAATACAACAATGCAACAATAAATCCTTTACCATAATATAATTGCAATAATTCACGTGAATCAGTCGATCACGAACTCTCTCAGTATGAGATGAAAGCTAGATGGGGTGAGAAGACTGTCTGTCATTAAACAAGAAATCTTACATACTGATGCATAACCAGGGAACTAGAGTGTTTGTTAGAACTTTACAATTGGGAGCTTCGCTCTACCATCGATCCTTTGAAAATATCAAAACTTTGTTAGAACTTTACAATTGGGAGCTTTTCTCTACCATCGATCCTTTGAAAATATCAAAACTAAGTATATATACCCTAAAATTTTTCCCAACAGAGGCCTACTAGACTTTCGGGATGAGGAGTCTCTTCAATCAAATCTGGCCTGCACTTCTCTGTCATACGCCACCTTAATTCTTCATGGCTCGTGCCAGGGGGTAGCTGAGCCCTTAAATGTTGAATTAGCATGCGCAGGCTTCCCTGGTGAGTCGAGGACTTGGCGTGGCTTCCATTGAAAGAACCAGTACAGAGGATCATCTCGGGTAGACTTTCAGTCGAGACGTCCATACCTCACAATTAATGAGTGAGGTGAGGTTTCAACCACACTCTCTCCTCTTCATTTGTTCCAAGCAGGTATCGGGATTTAGATCACATCGAATCGGCATCTGGAGAACACAGTGCCACCCTTCTGAAACTCTACTCAATGCTTTTGGCCCCTTTTGTACAGCCCTTTCTACTCCCTCAAGTGACCACGGGCCGTGACCCTACGCTTATCTTCCTGAGTGCTTTCGGTGTTTCAGGGTTCGTGGATAGGAAGGAGTAGGTCTTTTCTCTTCAAAGTCGCGATGGGCGAAATGCTGGGAGGGCCTAACAGTCGCCACGCATCCCCCCACTGATCTGATGGTCCTGAACTAATTCAGTAATACTGTGGGCCCGATTCTGAGACATCTTCGATGCTTCACGCTTCGAGGATATGAAAGAGCTGCTACTTGAGCTTCGAAATCACGATGGGCGAAAAGGCGAGGAACCTAATCGCGTACCATGCGTTCCTCCGAGATGAATGGCTAAGATCGCTCTCGGTGATTTGGGACCCGTATTGCCAAATGATAAACATTAGCACCCCTCCTTTAGGCCTGCTCCTTTATGACCATGCACCAAAACCATGGGCCCGATTCTGGGCACTTTCGATGCTTCGGGATTCGAGGTTTCGAGATGTGAAATGAAGAGGAGCGCTTACCCCTCGAACTCCCGAATGCCGACATGGAACAGATGTGCTCCGCGTGTCCTTAAGATGAATGGTCAAGGTAGCATTCGTTATATAAAAGGGGGCTGCCTTCATTCCCAGGCTCGCTTGACGTGACCTGGCGTTAGGACCGTCGACTCGGCTCCAAAGGTGCCCTTGGCATTTCATCGATCGACAATTTCAGTTGCAATGAATGGGAGGTCCCTTGTCTCCCGAAACATCGATCCTCGTAATGTTGACTGGTTGCCACCTTTCTTAACTGGATCGGACGACCTAGATCCGTCTTGAACTATGAGTGCTACCTTTTGTGCTAAATCCCGGGCATCTTGGCAGCCCCGAAATCCCGATGACCGTCGATTAGCTTTATAGGTGGATCTCGGCTGCTGACAACAAAACTTCGCCCGCTCACTTGACTTGTAACCCGAAAAGAGATTCTCTTGCCTTGCACTTGGGCGCTTCCCGCGCAACCTGCAGACCTGGGTACTTTATGCCCAAGACAAAAATTGTTGCTAACATTAGGCTCCATGGGGGATAGAGTCGTCCTTGTGATGCTCTAAGAACTCATTCTGTAGCTTCAGTGCCTTGCTATTGGGATATGGAGTCATTTACTAAGCCGAAAATATGCAAAAAAGAAAATGATCAAAGAACCAAAGGAAAGTATCTACAAACAAAGGAGCCGTCTAAGGCTCAAACAAAACATTTCTTCAGAAAATGCCCATTTACTGGGCTGTTGAAAACCTCTTCACCCTCCAAATCTTGCAACCTATACGTGTTGTTTGAGAGAACCTCGGAGATTTTGAAGGGGCCGATCTAGAGGGCGTCAAACTTGTTGTGTTTGCTTTTATCCTGTCTGGGTGCATCCCACTTAAGTACCAAATCCCCGATCTCGAACTCCTTCTTCCTGACCTTCCTGTCAAAAGCCTGTTTGACCTTTTGCTGATGACTATGAGCTACATCCCTCACCTGTTCCCTGATCTGTTGTAATTCCATTATCTGATGAATCCTTCTGATCATATGATCCGGCTCTCCTTCATAATCTTGAAAGAAATTCGCCACAGGTAAGGCAAGCTGAATGGGAAAAACCGCCTCTGCACCATAGACCAGCTGAAAAGGCGAGGTGCCCAGGGATTTCTTCATTGTCACTCGATCAGCCTATAGAGAAAATTTCAAATTTGAGTCCTAGGCCCTTTTGTTGTCCTCCAATAGTCTTTTGATGATCCTTATCAGGCTTTTGTTGGAGGAATCTGCTAAACCATTGCCCTAGGGATAGTAGGGGGTGGAGTGAATTAGCGAGATCTGGAACTGCCCACAGAACTTAATTAGAGGCTCAGACTTGAAAGAAGCAACATTATCAGTGACAATCCTGCTGAGACAACCAAATCTGGCTATGATATCCTCCAGATAGCTGATAATTACTTTGTGTGATGCACTTCTGGTGGGGGGTGCTTCTATCCACTTGGTGAAATAATCTGTTGCAGTCAGGATCCATCTGTGTTGGCCACTTGAGGGAGGATGGATTTCCTCGATGAAGTCTAGCCCCCACTGCTGAAAAGGTGTTGAAGCCACTACAGGCTTCAGTGGTAGTGTTCCAAGCTGCTGCTTTCCTGAGAACTTTTGGCATTTGATGCAGGCCCTGATTTCTCTGCTGACATCAATGAATAAAGTGGGCCAGTAATACCCAGCCTTGAGGATTTTGTGAGCTGTGGTCTTCCAGAAATGATGCCCCCCGCAAAGGCCTCTATGGAAATCAAACATAACTTTTTGGGCTTTTGGTGGGTTCAAACATCTCAGCAGCATCCCCAGAGGGTCACTCCCGTACAAGACTTACCCAATGAGGCAATATCTGACCACCTTGAGCTTTAAAGCTCTAGCCTTACTTTTACCCATTCCATCCGGGGGCTTCAACTCCTGCAGAAAGTACAAAATGTCACGATACCAGGCAGATTCTGCCAATGATAAGCCATCCTGAGAGCATTGGATGGGCAACTCAGCTTGCTGAGTTTCTGAGCAAGTATTGATGAAACTAACCCCCAAGGCTTCGCAATTGGATTTAGCCAGTAGCTTGGCTAAACCTTGCCCCTTAAACAACTTGGTGGGCTTTATCTCCAAGTCAAATTCCAGGGTTCTAGCGATCCATCTGCCTCTTCTCCCATCTATATCGATCTGTACAAGGATGTCCTTCACAGAAGCCAAAGTAACGTATGTGGTTACCTTTGAGTGCAAGACATAGACTCTGAAAGCTTTGAGAGCTTTCACCAAGGCATAGGCTTGTTTCTCCATGATTTCATACCTGATCTCTGCATCTCTTAATGCCTTGCTGAAGAAGGCAATGGGTTTCTCTTGCCCTTCCTCATTTTTCTGCAATAACACCGCTACTACCGTATCAAAAGGAGAAAAAGAAAAAACTAGGAAGGGTTTGGAATAATCAGGACTAATTAGCACGGGTGCCTCAGTTAGCGCCCTTTTTATTTGGACAAAACATTCCCTGGGTTCAGCGGTCCATTTCACTTCGTTTCCCTTTCTGAGCATGGTTGTGATGTGTTTCACCAGTTCGGCAAAATTTGAGATGAATCTCCTCAGAAAGTTAATCTTTCCTAAAAAGGCCTGGACTTATTTTTTAGACCTGGGAAGTGACAGGGTTTGAATTGCCTCCACTTTGCTGGGATCAATTCTCACTCCTTCCGCTGATACTATATGGCCTAATAGCTTTCCCTCCATCATAGCAAATAAGGATTTCTTGGGATTTAGGGAAAGACCAAACCCCCAGCACTTCGAGAAAACTTTCCTTAAGTGATAGCAGTGCTCTTTATCAGACCCAGAGAAGACTGTGATGTCATCTAGGTAGATCACTAAAAACTGGTCTTTCTCCCCGATGAAGGCTATATCCATGGCTCGCTAAAATGTTGCTCCTGCATTCATTAGTCCAAATGGCATTTTGGCATACATGAATGTGCCCCAAGGAGTGGTGAAGGTTGTCTTTTCCCTATCCTTAGGCATGACCGATATCTGATTATAGCCAGAAAACCCATCGATCATGGATATCCTGGATGCACCAGTTACCCTCTGCAGTATGTGTTCCATCTTAGGTAGGGGATAATTGTCTTTCTTTGAGCTCCTGTTCAGGTTCCTGAAATCGACACAAAGCCTGATTTCTCCACTTTTCTTCCTTACTGGGACCAAATTGGCCACCCATTCGGAATATCTCAAGGGGATGATGATCTGGGCCTCTAAAAACTTCTTCACTTCTTTCTCCATGACAGGCAACAACATGGGATTTATCTGTCTTAGCTTTTGCCTAAATGGCCTAGCCTCTTCCTTCAGTGGGATCTTGTGCTCAATGATAGATCTATCATAAGTCTTGAGGTCTTCGTAGGTCCACGCAAACACATCAACGAATTCCTTTAATAATTCAGTATACTCCATCCTCTGTTCATTGGTCAGGCTTCTTGATAATTTGACAAACCTAGGCTCCTCCTGTGTGCCAATGTTGCATTCGGCTATATCAACACCTTCATTTGAAACCTTACCCTTTACTGCCACATCGTTCCCATCGAACAGTCATTCTAAAGGGACTAGTCCCCTTGGAATGTGATTGCTAGGCAGCTGAATAATCTGGTGATTATAAATTTTATTTAAAAACACCTCAAGGTGAGGTTCACCTTCCGGGTCAGGATCCTGATCAATGTGCAATGCAGAAAATTCATCAACTGATTGGAGAAATTTTTCGATTTCCAAATCATCTTCGAAGACCTTCCAATGTTTGACATTGTTCGGTACAGAGGGCCTATATTTTATTTCAACATCGTTTTTGACCATAGGTGGCAGAGGAACTTTGAGCAAACTAGCTGAGACAGCTAAAGAATCAGCTGAAGTATTTTCCCCCCTCGGAATGAAAGAAATGTTAAAAGCCAAGAAGAAATTATCAATCAGGTCCCACACTTCATTTCTGTAATTTCTGAGCTGGGGATTATTAGCACGATAAGCATTTCTGACTTGCTGGATAATCAACTCAGCATCTCCAAATATTGCTATCTCTTTAATTCCCATCTTCTTTGCAGCTCTCATACCAAGAACAACAGCTTCATACTCTGCCATATTGTTGGTGGTTTCGAATTCCAGCTTGTATGACAGGGATATGTCCTCTTGACAAGATTATATGAAGACCACTCCAGCGCCAGCGCCTTCGCTAGAAGAAGCTCCGTCGAAAAACATCTTCCAAATAGAGGGGTTTGGAGGGGGAATCGGATAATCAAGACTGGGCTACTTTCTGACTTGGAAAGGGTCTTCAGGAGCATCAGTGAGCTGCAATAAACTAGACCCCAAATTGGTGTCAAGTGCAAAGATGGGGTGATTGGAGGGGTTTGTTTCGTCGCTAACAATGTAGGCCAACTGATCTTCTCTATATAACCTCCTTTGTTCCCCTCCGAAGACTGGAATGGTAGCATACGTGAGTCCATCTGTAATGTTCCTCTGAGCTTTTTTATCCAAGATCTAGACAACAACATGCCAAATTTGGGCGAGACGTCAGCTACCATAATATCCATGACCACACTCTTCATGGGTAGCTGAAACAAAGAAACTACCAGGTCTTTGATGACTCCTAGACAATGCACTCTCCTTGAATCGAAAGAGTACAAATCATGGTAATTTTTTGTCACCTNGAATCATCTCTATCTTCTACCATGGGCCCTAGGACAACTGCTGGCTTTACATCTTGGAGATTTGTTGAGTCAGTGGAGGGCTAGGGGGGTTCATATTGTAGCAGCTTGGAGAGGGACTTTTTGAAATCTCCATTTTTAACTAGTTCAGACAGGGGTACAGGAATTCTAATCTTTTGAATCTCATGCTCAAAATTAAAGGAGGGAATAGGCTTATGAACTTCCCTTACCTCAGTGAAAAGTTCCTTGGCTCCTGGCGAAGCATCCTGAGCTTTCTTTTCTTTAGTAGTGGCTGCTGCAGCTTTAGTAGGCCTTTCCGCCATGGGGGGCTGATCCTAGTTATCAAAATTCCCTTCTTTCTTTTTTGACCTGAGATTATATCTGTTAGGAGTGTTGCTGGCCTTTTCCCCTCTGCTCAACTCATTGATTTGAGTGTTGATAAGGGATTCTTCATATGCATATTGAGTCAAATGAGGAAACAGGGAAGTGTCTTTGATGCATTGGATCTCGGGATCGAGTTCATCCACCTCCTCCCCTTCCTCATGAGAAACTAGGTTGTTCTGGAGAGGGGTCTGAATCCTTTGATCATCTCTATCTATGCTCCTTTGTTCCCTAGGAAAAGCCTGTGGCACATTGTTATTAGGCTTCTTGAAACCTCTACTATCTGTATTTTGGGGATTTCTATAGATGGGCTTCCCTTCTAATTCCCACCTTTCCATCCTGGCAGAAAGTGATTTTAGCATTCTAGCTGTCTCATCTGTCTGAAAGGGCAGGAGAGAGGAACTGGATGGGGAAGCTTCAGGCCTCTGCCTGGATATGTTTCTACCAGTAGTGTTCCTGAGTCGGTCAACAACCAATATGTTAGATTCTACCTCCACGGCTGCATCTTGCATGTGGGCCAGAGTAGTGGCTCGTCTTTCCCTCAACAGGAGGCAGAAATCGGCATTGAAGGCACTAGCATAAGTGATCTTTGCAGAGGCTTCGGAGGGTTTTATCTTAGCAGGAATTTTATTGTACATTTTATTGAATCTCTTGGAGAAGTGAAAGACAGACTCCCCTTCTTTTCTCTTCAAAGACCCAAACTCTGTCATGTAATACATGAAGTCTTTTTTATCTCCCCACTGTCTCAAAAAGGCACTATCCAAAGCTTCGATCCCATCAATAGATCCAGGAGGCAGGGCCTTGAACCATTTTCTAGCCTCGCCTTGAAGGCTATGGAAAAAAATCCTCATCCATACGTCTACGTGCATGATAACATTATCATCTGTAAAACTGTAAAAGGCTTCTAAGTGTTCTTATGCAGTTATGTCCCCCTCGCCTGTAAACTTGGGCAGTTGCTTGAGGTAACCATCTGATGGGAGGGCATTGAGAGGTTGAGGTAACACAAGGGGAGCATACCTAGCCACTATAATGGCCTCCATTCTGGTCATAGGGGGATTTGCTCCTGCCATAGGGATATTATGTGGAGGAGAACTCGGAGGAGAAGGAGCTCGACAAGGGGATACTGGGGATGAGCTTCTAAGGGAAGTGGGAAACAATAGGGGATTTAGGGAGAAGGCTAGCGAGCTTAGGCTGGCAGAAGCTTCTCTTTGTGTAGAAGCGACAACAGTAACAAGAGGAGGAGCAGTAAATCTAGGAGTGGGGAAATCTTCTTTGGTCCTGGGTCTACGACAAGGTACAACTTCAGGGGAGAGGGGAGTGACAAGGATTTCTCCCTCCAATCCCAAACCAGGGGGGGAAACCTCAACAGGAACACTCCCGAAATTCAGGAAACGGGAAACTTCAGAAAGCGGTCTGCTAAGAAACTGAGGAGGAGAGAATGGAGTTCCTACAAAAGGAGATGGTGGATTACCTGGGTCGGCGGTGACAACTTCTCCTTCAGAGGCCTTTCCTTTTCCGAGAACTACCTCCGGATCAGATCCAGGTGTAGCTAGAGGTCGCTGTGGATGGGACCATGTGTTCCTGCCTCTGAAAGCCACAATTGACACAGTAGGTTCGCCACAGTGGAGTCGTCACAATGGAGTCATCAGGTGCACAGTAGCAATCTTCAAAGGCTCTGATAACTGATGCACCTTCAGAATCAGAGGCTCAATGTCGTTCAATCTTGGGGAAAATTTTCAACTTCGTCCCCAGCAACGACGCCAGAAATGTTGGCGACGGAAGTAACTCCTGGATTGTAGCAAGAGCAGAGCCCAACGCCCATCAGCTTATGTCACAATTTGTTTATGAAAGGGGTGATCGAATGGAAGTTAACTCAAAACAATATTGTTCTAACTCCAAAACTAGGCCATGCATGCATGGGCAAGTGAAGTCTTAGATAAACTTCAGATAGTGAGTTGTAGTAAGGGTGAGTAGGGGGAAGACTTATATAAGAGAACTGCAAGGGTCTATCGTAAACATCAGGTTTCTAACATACTATAGGAGAAAACATCTAAACGCAAGATCTTCTTACATTCAAACACAGAAAACCGGAGAATACAACAATGCAACAATAAATCCTTTACCATAACATAATTGCAATAATTCGCGCGAATCAGTCGATCACGAACTCTCTCAGTATGAGATGAAATCTAGATGGGGTGAGAAGACTGTCTGTCATTAAACAAGAAATCTTACATACTGATGCATAACTAGAGAACTAGAGTGTTTGTTAGAACTTTACAATTGGGAGCTTCGCTCTACCATCGATCCTTTGAAAAATATCAAAACTAAGTATATATACCTTAAACATTTGACCAACAGAGGCCTACTAGACTTTCGGGATGAGGAGTCTCTTCAATCAAATCTGGCCTGCACTTCTCTGTCATACGCCACCTTAATTCTGCATGGCTCGTGCCAGGGGGTAGCTGAGCCCTTTGTTGTAGGAAAATCTGCCTGCAGACAAGTAGATCGACCTCTAAGGCTTGACCTTAACCCTAGACAGAAAAATGCTTATCATGGACACTGACTTCCTTTCAAATCTATCTAAACTAATGCATGAGAAGGGAGGATGATAGCAGTACCTTTTTATCGTCGTTTGTCCCTGCACGCTCTGAGTTGCGCTCCAATCTTTCGCTCCTCGCTAAAAGCTGTGGACAAAAAAAGATACGACCACTTCCTACTCTATTGACATTAGCTTGAAAACAGATCTATCACTAAATGATAAGTTCATGTAACACTAGACACAAACTAGAAAGAAACGGGCCAAGCGTGTCATATTAATGAGAATAACGACAACAGTACTTACAATCGTAGATGCGACTGCGACAGCTTCGTCAAGTCCTCTTCGTCTAACCCTTGCCTGAAAGGTCCACAACCTGGATAACAACAGCTTCACTGATCAATCTCCTTTGGCTGACTGTAAGTTTCCTCCAAGATCATAAGTTTCACATATTCATTCTTCCCCCCTTTCCACCATCATGAAGCCTGTTTATATAGGTTAGGAAGGGCCTAACCTCTTGAGATATATTTAGAACCAGTTGGGAACCTTCTTCATGGATCAGGGATCTGTTGATGAGAACAAGAATTCGAGCACAACTGCCTCCTAATCTCGAATGTTCCTTCCCTTATTCTTTTCAACGGGCTAACAATTGACCCAGATTAGGGAGCTCTCCTTCAAAAGGGGTATTAGAGCGTTGTAGTGCTCCTGCTGTGCCTTGGGAAAGCACCAGCGCTCTTAAGGTGAGCAGTGCTCCTCCAGAAGGGCCTAAGGGGCGTTATAACACTCCTTGAATCATAGCAGAGGAGCGCCAGCGGTTCTGCAGCTATAGTAGGGGAGCGCTCCCCCTCCAAACCAGTGTTTCAGGGCCTCTTTCAGGTGTCAAGAGCTATTTGATTCCAGTGGATCAGTTCTTGATCTTCAAATCAGTCATATGAGGTGTCATAAGTGCCTCCTTAGTGTCGTTGTCACAACATCATCTCTGAACATCGT
>JASDQU010010334.1:217146-229262 GCA_032191745.1 Picea mariana | reverse complement strand
TATTATATCATATGTAAAATTCTTCTATATGAAATAAAAGGTTGTTAGGCACTAGCTTTGAGCCCAACCTCATATGTTGTGTGTAACTTGTGCGGATGTTCTATGTGTTGAATGCTCATGTTCTTTGAATACTTGTAATTTGGCTAAGTGTAAGATTGGCTAAGTGTAGTATTTTTGTGGAACGCTTGAGGCCATAGTTGGACGTGTGCTTAGTATACTTGTTAGATAACTTAAGTTGAGTAGGACTTGTTGTATCTAACTCATTATAGCTCAAGGTGAAGTTATGGGTAGACCTTGAGTGAAGAGGCATAATCTGGTTGTAGTAGACATGGTGTGGTCAAACCACCGCAACCAAGGCAAGGCAATGCCGCATGACCACATGTGTCAGAGCGACTTGGGCACGAAAAGTCATCATGAAAAATTATGGGCAGACTTTAGGTTCGTGACATCAAGTGTGTCCCTCATCACACATCCAAGATATGGGGACTATGTAGAATAACCCCTCCAAGTGACACCACAGAATGCCACAACATCATGCAAAAGTCACTAGGAAACTTCAACAACCATGAAACATATATCTCCCAACCATTATCATCTAACCCCTTAGGGGGATAGAACCATCATCCATATCTAATATAATCATATATAACAAAACACCACAATAAGATAGTATGATCCACATCTATCAACTATGCAATCAAGGGGTGATCAACAAGGCAAGCACATGTGAGAAGAGCAACAAGAAACAAACATCATCATCCAACCAAGGAGAAGTGAGACTCCCCCCACCAAAGATCTCCTTCAAATTATATAGTGCCATGAAAAGACAGGGCTCCATAAAGATGAATCCTCTTGAGTTGGTTCAATGACTCCAAAGAACAAGAAGCAAATATTCATCAATGTGATGAAAATCATAAGGTGGAACCTCATACAATATGAGGTGTAATGGGCGTGAAGAAGAAATTACACCAAATGTAACATCGAATTTCATTCAAACTTAGGTCATGCATATAATTTATGCGATCATACATTTGAAGGAATAATAAAATTCTTAATTGTAGCTAATGCTAGAATGATTTCTAGCATTATTTCATTTGAGAAGTATGAGTGTTAATGAATTTACTATGCTTGTATGAAACTTAGGCTTTTGTGTAAGTAAAGACCATTGAATATTAACTTGCCTTGATATGAGGCCAAATAACAGGGATAACTTGTTGATTGGAGGACAAAATGGCTTTGTGTATTAAATTGGTTGAAATAAAGTGTTCTCTATGCTTTTCAATGAAAAATTAGGGTAAAAGATTAAAATGTTTATCAACTTACTTCCAAAATAAAAGAAATTGCAACAAACAAAGTCATATAGTCCCTACTACTTGAAAGGTAGGGACTAATAAGACATTTACACATGTTCAATAAACTTTACTATTTTATAAATCTTCAGTTTCATAAGATTTTAATTATTCCACTTTTTCATCTTTAATTAATGTAGTTTGAAAATGTTTTTTAATTTTTTTAATGTTAATTTTTTAATTTTTTATAACGTTATGTGAAACGTTTTACATTCAAGTTATTGAATTACGATTTATTTTATATGAATGTTATTTTTTAATGAACGATTTTATATAAATTTAAATATTTTGTTTAACACTTGTTGCATTAGGTGATTCTCACACCAATAAAGAAGTGAATTTGAATCATAAATTTGAAAAGTCCACTTAGCACTCACTACATTTGGTGATGTTGACATGAAATGGATTGCATAGAATCAATGATCACCTCTAATAAAAGGCACCCCTTCCTAGTTTGACTTTGGCTCAATTGTGATTTATCATGGAGTTTTCCCAATATAGTCAAGCCCACTTAGCTTGCTACCTCATTTGCAAGACCTTAATAGTATTTGTTAGAAAAACATGACCGCAGAGCAATAAAATAAAACAAATGCAAAAATAAAACACAGAAGATACACAATACAATAGAGACAGGGATATACGTGGTTCACCTAGTGTGGGCTACGCACACCAGAGAAATTGCCAGGTCCTTCCTTTTTATTATCCAACAAAATTAAGGGATACAACCTACAACTCAATCGTTGTAACTTTCTCTTCTATCTCTCACAGTCTCCTCTCTCATAATACAACATTCATGATAATACACAATTGCAATACAATTCCCTGATAAGAGAGGGTTTCCTTCTAGGGTAAAAAACCCTAAAAAATAACTTCTACCGTCAGATCTGCGACCTTATAATGAACGGTCCAAATTGACTATGAAATTACAATATTTTACAAGACAAATTTTCTCGATATTTCGCTTCGGGGGTGTTGCCATCAAATCCTCCTCCTCGCAACATTTGTGGGGGGAAATCCCTCCCACACACCCCCCCCCCACATTAGGGAATGGGGTCCAAGCACAACTGAAACAAACCTCTGAATTAGGAAGATAATCAAGCTCCACAACCAACAATATTGTGCATTATGAGCCATTCATTCAAAACTCCTTTATCTTAATTTAAGCAAGTGGGAGACTTTTACTATCCAATATTATGAAATATCATTCTTCAAAATTAACTGCATGTAGTATTTAATACTCAAGCTATTCAACTATGATCCATATTCCACGAGCATCTAATGATAAATTTCTCGTGAGCTTGAATAGTCCCCTCAAAGGCTTTTTTTATTAGACGTTGCTACAAAAGGGTTGAGAAGTGAGATCGAAACTAGATTGTAAAGTCCTAAGCATTAAGGGGCTAGTTTTGTGCACTCGTGAAGGCTATCCATTGTCACCATAATAAATCTTCCTTACACTTTTGGCTGGCTCTTCTCCAACTCAAGGGGGGATTCCCTAAAGATATGATTGCTAAGACTATAGAGTGGAGGCTGGAGGTGATTTTGGAAAGAGTTAGTTTAAGACAAACAAATGGTTGTAGTAAAAGTGGAACAAATGAGTGGTGTGAGAAAGGAGTATGAAGGTAGAAACCCTAAGACCAAGTGCCAATCCATACATGGGCTAAATGGATTCAAAGTGGTATGAATCCAAGAGGGTGAGTGCTTGAATATGTAAGGTTAATAAGGCATACTATGCATACCACAAATCAGCCTTAAGTTGCTGAAATTTATGTAGCAAATTGACCTTGGAGAGCTAAGATTGCTACTCTAAAACAACGTTATGAAGGTGTTGTTATATTATTCCAATCAACAATTTAGTTTGTTAGATGCAAGTTTAATACAACAACAATGAATATAAGAAGGATCATGTCCTCACTTTACATTATCCAAATGACACATGGTTCATTACAATGCCTTCATAAAAATGCTACAAGGATCTTCTACAATAAATAAAAAACATATGAGAAAAATTACACACACAAAACACCTCATAATAAATAGATGCAATACCACTAATATTTTATTAAGCTTTCCAAAATGATGTACACTGTAGCCCAAGGGGAGAGCTCCTCAATCCCCAAATTCTCAACCCTTACAATGGAGAGAGAGCTACTCTTTTATATGGTGAATCTCTTCTCTCATACAATAAAATATTATTATTTGCTAACTACCTCAATGACAAGCTAAACAAATATTATAATGATGGATTAGTTAGATCTCTCCTAAATCCATGGTTGAGCATGTTACAACATGTGGAAACTAGCCTCTCCAGGGAAATTCACTCTCATCCAAAAATAGTAGTACTATGCAGTAAATAATGCTCGCGAAGGGGACACACCACTAAAAATAGGCATCAAACCAAGTCAAATGCCAAGTGTCTACATGGAATTCACCCTCCAATATTGTACATGCATGAAACCACTCCACATGTGTGAATTCCAAGATAACCAACTCCATGGATGAATGTGAAAAATGCCAAGTGGATGGAATGCTCCACAAGATTCCAAGTAGATCATTTCTCCTCAAGTGCACCCTCTAAGACATTCCAAAAATAGCAAGAAGAGACCTTCCACATGTGCACCCTCTAGGAATATTCTCCACAAATAGAAAGGAGACCAAATATAAGATCATCCCAAGCCACACATCTGACCCTCCTCATGTGCCACATGCTTCCCAATAACAACTTCCATAACCACCCCCAATTAAAAACAATATGCCAAGTCAAAGAGGTGAGGGAGCTCCCCAATGAAGGTCAAAAGATGCCAAGTGTAGTTGAAATATCCATGTAATAAAAATGAGAGAGCATTTAGGAGAGGTGCACCATAGAAAAGTATGTGCCATGTCACTACCTCAACCACCTAATCATTCCACCATAGAAACATGAATCATCCCACCATAGCAACATCATAAGAGAAAAGAGCATCCATAAATGCTAACCCCATCCAATCATCAAGTGTGTTCGTCATCACACATCCAACATATGAGGACTTTGTAGAACACCCCCTTCAAGTGACACCACATAATACCACATCATCATGCAAAAGTCACTAGGAAACTTCAACAATCATGAAACATATATCTCCCAACCATTATCATCTAACCCTTTGGAGGGATAGAGCCATCATCCATATCTAAGATAACCATATATACCAAACCACCACAATAACATAGTATGCTCCACATTTATTAACTATGCAATCAAGAGGTGATCAACAAGGTAAGCACATGTGAGGACACCACCAAGCAACAAACACCATCATCCAACCAAGGAGAAGTGAGACTCCTCCATCCAAAGATGTCTTTCAAATGATATAGTTTCATGAAGAGAGGGGGATCCATAAAGATGAATCCTCCCAAGTCGATCCAACAACTCCAAGGCACAAGAAACAAATCTCCATCAATGTAATGGAAATCACAAGGTGGAACCTCATACAATATGAGGCATAATGGGTGTGGAGAAGAAATTACACCAAATGTAATGTAGAATTTCATTCAAATTTAGGTCATGCATATAATTTATGCGATCATTCATTTGAAGGAATAAAAAAAATGTTAACTCTAACTGATGCTAGAATGATTTTTAGCATTACTTCATTTGAGAGATATGAGTGTTAATGAATTTACTATGTTTGTATGAAACTTCAACTTTCAAGCAAGTAAAGTCTATTGAATATTAATTAGCCTTGATATGAGGCTAAATAAGAGGGAGAACTTGTTGATTGGTGGACAAAATGGCTTTGTATATTAGATTGGTCAAGAAAAAGTGTTCTTTATGTTTTTCAGTGAAAACTTAGGGTAAAATATTAAAATGTTTATCGGTTTACTTGCAAAATAAAATAAAATGCAACAAACTGTTTAATATAGACCCTACTACATGAAAGGCAGGGACTAATAAGCCATTTACATATGTTCACTAAAATTTTATTATTTTATAAATTTTATATTTCACAGTATTTTAATTATTCTGCTTTTTCCTCTTTAATTAATGTAGTTTGAAAATGTCTTTCAATTTTTTTAATGTTAATTTTTTTTCTTTTTATAACATCATGTGAAATATTTTGCATTTAAGTTATTGATTTATGATTTATTTTATGTGAATGTTATTTTTTTTAATGACCAATTTTATAAAAAAATGAACTTTTCATTTAACACTTGTTGCATTAGGTATGTCACACTAATGAAGAAGTGAATTTGAATGATACATTTTAAAATTCCATTTAACACTCAATACATCTAGTGATGCTTACATGAAATGAAATTGCATAGCATCAATGATCACCTCTAATAAAAAGTCTCCCTTCCTAGTTTGACTTTGGCTCAAGTGTGCTTAATCATGGACTTTTCCATGTATAGTTAAGTCCACCTATCTTATCACCCTATTCACAAGAACTTAATAGTATTGTGCATTAAGAGCCATTCATTAAAAGCTCCTTTATCTTTATTTAATCATGTGGGAGGCTTTTGGTGTCCAATATTATGAAATATCATTCTTCTAAATTAACTACATGGAGTATTTAATAGTCAATCCATTCAACTATGACCCATATCTCATGAGCTCATTAACTAATGATAAATTTCTCGTGAGCTTGAATAGTCCCCTCAAAGGCTTGTTTTATTAGATGTTGCTACACAAGGGTTGAGAAGTGAGATTGAAACTGGATTATAAAGCCCTAAGCATGAAGGGGCCAATTTTGTGCACTCATAAAGGCTACCCATTATCACCATAATAGCTCTTTCTTACACTTTGGGTTGGATCTTCTCCAACTTAAGGGGGGATTCCCTAAATATATGATTGTTAAGGCTATGGAGTGGAGGTTCAAGGTGATTTTGTGAAGAGTTAGCCCAATCAAAACAAATGATTGCAGTAAAAATGGAACAAATGAGTGGTGTGAGAAAGGATATGAAGGTAGAAACCCTAAGACCAAGTGGAAATCCATATACGGGATAAATGGAGACAAAGTGGTATGAATACAAGAGGATGAGTGCTTGATTATGTAAGGTTACTAAGGGAAACTATGCATACCACAAATCAACCTTAACTTGTTGAAATTTATGTAGAAAATTGACCTTGGAGAGCTAAGATTGCTACTCTAAAACAATGTTATGAAGGTGTTGTTACATTATTCCATGCAACAATCTAGTTTGTTGGATGCAAGTCTAATACGACAACAATGAATATAAGAAGGATCATGTCCTCACTTTACATTATCCAAATGACACATGGTTCAGTACAAGGCCTTCATAAAAATGCTACAACGATCTTCTACAATAAATAAACAACATATGAAAAAAATTACACACACAAAAGGCCTCACAATAAATAGATCCAATACCTCCAATATTCCATTAAACTTGCCAAAATGATGTACATTGTAGCCCAAGGGGAGAACTCCTCAATCCCCAAATTCTCAACCCTTACAATGGAGAGAGAGCTCCTCTTTTATAGAGTGAGTCTCTTCTCTCATACAATAAAATATTATTATTTGCTAACTAACTCCACGACAATTCAAACAAATATTATAATCATGGAGTAGTTAGATCCCTCCTAAATCCATGGTTGACCATGTTACAACATGTGTAAACTAGCCTCTCCAAGGCAATTCACTCTCATCCAAAAATAGTAGAAATATGTAGCAAATAATGCTCTTGAAGGGGACACACCACCAAAAATAGGCATCAAACCAAGTAAAATGCCAAGTGTCCACATGGAATGCACCCTCCAAGAATGTGCATTCACGCAACCACTCCACATGTGTAAAGTCCAAGGCAACCAACTCCATGGATGAATGTGCAAGATGCCAAGTGCATGGAATGTTTCAGGAGAAAAGATATGGTCTAAACCCCAAAATAGCAAGTAGATAATTTCTCCACAAGTGTGCCCTCCAAAAATAGAAAAAAAAGACCTTCCACATGTGCGCTCTCCAAGAATAATCTCCACAAATATAAATGAGACCAATACAAGAGCATGCCAAGCTACACATGTGACCCTCCTCATGTGCCACATGCCTCCCAATAACACCCTCTATAACCACCCCAAATAAAAATATATATATGCCAAGTCAAAGAGGTAAGGGAGCTCACCTACGAAGGTCAAAAGATGTCAAGTGTAGTTGAAATATCCATGCAATAATGATGAGAGGGCACCTAAGAGAGGTGCACCGCCATGTAACTACCTCAACCACCCAACAAATCATAAAGTATTCTCGATGTGAAGTGCACCATAGGAGCATGTGCAAAGGTGGCTATAACTCATCAATAAAATATTCCTCCATATGCATGTCATAAAAATATCCAAGCAACCTAGGAATGTGTGCCCTAGAGAAGTGTGCCAACCTCTCTATGAAACAAATAATATATTGCATGCCTTGAAAATTGTGCCCAAGAAGGGGGATGCACCACTAGAAAGCTTAAACTAGCCCAAATAACCACTCCAAGTGTGAAAAGGAAGTATATAAAATAGGTTGTCCAAACTATTAACCTTTATTTGGATAAATTATATTAATTTAATGATTGAATAGTTAAAACAACCTCAACATGTACATGCACAAAGGTTAATGCTCAAATATGACCATAGTCCTCCTCCCAATTAGTCACCAATAAATCAAATCACCATGAACATGAGTGCCAATGAGGGGTGCAATCTAATAAAGTGTTGTACCATGTAAATACAAGATGTTCTCCCTAGCAAAACCTCTCCATGATAACAACAAAACATCAAAATCACCATCTAGTCTTAGGGAAATGATTATATCACCATCAAATCATAATGTAATACCTTCTTTTTAACTCAAACATGGGAAATAACGTATCAACGAGGGTGCTAATATCATGAAACACATTCCCCCTAGGTGATGTCTAGCGAATGTGACATTATAAAGTTAGATCACCAAGGAAAATCCCATTAAGGCAACCTGAATCATCCCACCATAGCAACATCATAAGAGAAAAGGACATACATAAATGCTAACCCCATCCAATAATCAATTGTGTACCCCATCACACGTACAACATATGAGGACCATGCAGAACACCCCCTCCAAGTGACACCACATAATACCACATCATCATGTAAAAGTCACTAGGAAACTTCAACAATCATGAAAGATATATCTCTTGACCATTTTCATATAACCCCTTGGGGGACTCGAACCATCATCCATATCCAAGATAACCATATATACCAAACCATCAAAATAAGATAGTATGCTCCACATCTATCAACTATGTAATCAAGGGGTGATCAACAAGGCAAGTACATGCGAGAAGATCACCGAGTAGCAAACACCATCATCCAACCAAGAAGAAGTGAGACTCCCCCAACCAAAGGTCTCCTTCAAATGATATAGTGCCATGAAGAGAGGGGGCTCCATAAAGATGAATCCTCCCAAGTTGGTCCAACAGCTCCATGAAACAAGAAGCAAATCTCCATCAATGTGATGAAAATCACAAGGTGGAACCTCATACGATATGAGGTGTAACAAGCGTAAAGAAGAAATTACACCAAATGTAACATATGATTTCATTCAAACTTATGTCATGCATATAATTTATGTGATCATAGATTTGGAGGAATACAAAAAATGTTAACTCTAACTAATGTTAGAATTATTTCTAGCATCACTTCATTTGAGAACTATGAGTGTTAATGAATTATACTATGCTTGTATGAAACTTAGGATTTCATATAAGTAAAGTCCATTGAATATTAACTGGCCTTGATATGAGGTCAAACAAGAGGGAGAACTTGTTGATTGGTGGACAAAATGACTTCATCTATTAGCTTGGTCGAAAAAAAGTGTTCTTTATGCTTTTCAATGAAAACTAGAGTAAAATATTAAAATGTTTATCGATTTATGTGTGAAATAAAAGAAACTACAACAAACTCATAACTTGAAAGGTAGGGACTAATAAGCCATTTACACATGTTCACTAAACTTTACTATTTTATAAATTTTCTATTTCAAAAGATTTTAATTATTCCACTTTCATGTAGTTTGAAAATGTTTTTATTTTTTTTTAATGTTAAATTATTTATTATTCTTTATAACATTATGTAAAATATTTTAAATTCAAGTTATTGAATTATGATGTATTTTCTATGAATGTTATTTTTCAATGACCAAATTTATATAAATTTTAATTTTTCATTTAACACTCGTTGTGTCATGTGGCTCTCACACCAATGAAGAAGTGAATTTGAATCATAAATATGAAAAGTCCTCTTCGCACTCACTACATCAGGTGATGCTTACATGAAATGGATCACATAACATCAATGATCATCTCTAAGAAAAGGTCGTCCTTTCTAGTTTGACTTTGGCTCAAGTGTGCTTAATCATGGCGTTTTCCTATAAAGTCATGCCCACTTAGCTTGCTACCCCATTTGCAAGACCTCAATAGTATTGTGCATTATGAACCATTCATTCAAAGCTCATTTATCTTTATATAAGCACCCGAGAGACTTTACTGTCCAATATTATGAAATGCCATTTTTCAAAATTAACTACATGGAGTATTTAATACTCAAGCCAAAGTGTGACCCATATTCCATGAACATCATTAGCTACATATCAATTTCTCGTGAGCTTGAATAGTCCCCTACTTGTTTTATTAGATGTTTCTCACAAGGGTGGAGAAGTGAGAATGAAAGTAGTGAAATGAATTAGAATGTTGACCACCACCTTCGATACTTACATCCAATAACCAAGACATCCCAAGAAGGCCTCCTATCCAATTAAGACTATGACATTCTCTTATCAATATTTGGATTTATGAGCTTAAAAAATAAAATGAATATTACTAAAATTATGACCAATGTTCATGACCTCTAAATTGGTCATTAGATGAACTCAATAATACATTGGGATGAACAAATTTGTAAAATTTATCACACAAAAGAGAGGTTGAGGATGAACAATTCCCTTTTAACATACTATACTCTTAATAATATAAGACATAACTTTACTTAATTTCATAACTTAATCACTCATAAAGACATAACTTTACTTAGTTACATAACTTAATTACTTAATCACTCATAAGTACTTTTATTTTAATTTTTTACTATATTAAAAAATATAAATATTTTTCTAATATTCAATTTAATTTTTTATTTAATAAATCTTATTAATTTGAAAAATAATACACCATATTATTACTTAAAAAAATTATATTGATATTTAATCTTTTATAAATAATGAGAAAAAAACTTAAAAAAACTTATAAATACAATTGATTGTTATTTCCTATTCACATAAATGCAAATAAATGGATTTAATTTAAAGGTAAATAACTTGTTATTCACTTTATCCACAAGAAAGTGAATAACTACTCCCATTACATATAAAGCACTAGAGATTAAACACGTGTGTAGATGTGTACAACAATGTTACTTTGGGTTTCATTTTCTATTTTCTGTGTTGAATTTTCATCTACCTAGGCTTGTCCATGATTGGAATCTACCTAGGCTTATCTCTCATTGAACCATGCTTCACTTTGTTTAATTGAGTGGATGAGATGGGAGGAAGTTATTCAATGGGAGAGAGCTCTCAGAGGGGAATAATTGAGTGCATGAGGAGGAAATAATTCAACGGGGCAGCTCTCACAAGGGAATAATTCAATGGATGAGAAGGAAGTTATTCAATGGGAGGGAGTCCTCATAAGGGAAGGGAGCTTCCATAAGAAGCATGGAAATAACTCATAATAAATTTCATCATTTCAATGATTATACTTTACAAAAATATCTATTTGTGTAAAATATCCATTTGCTATGACATTTCAAGGTTGAAAATATAGGAAAAAGTATAATAAATTCAACAATTTCAAAATAAATAAATATAATATTTGTATGGATTGAATGATAGGTTGAAGATACTTTAGATCCGAAAAGTTTTATTCACGCCACCGCTATATATAAAGTTTCCATATATTATTAAAGATTGGAATAAAGCAATACACAACAAAACTTGGTTTTAAAAAAGATGGCATCAAAACTAGTTTTACCACCGTCCCAGTTTATAAGCAAACGCTAAAACTACTTCATTTATATATTCTAACCATCCAAAATATCAAGACTTTGTGATCAATAGTTGGCCTTGAAGTTCACAGTCACTCCAAAGATGCCCTGCTCCTAAGATGGTATGGTCATTTCATTATTAAATTAAATGATTCAACAACTTGGCACAGTGCTCCCCCTAAACACAGTTAATATGCCAAGAAAAGACCAAAGTCAACTTGATATAAAACAACAAGTTTCAAGCATCCATCTTACACATTCATTATACTTTACTTCCCACCAGCTGTAATAAAGTATGATCCACATGAATATCCATCAATCCCAAGAGTTAAGTGAGCTTGTTTACTAATATGGACATGGTTTTATATTGTTTATGAAATTTAAATATATTGTTAAATTAAATTGCATTGTGTATCATTTGTATTAATTCAAAAAGAAATATATAAAGATTTTGTTGTTGATCTGCTATTTGAGAAACCAAATTAATAGTATAAAGTTAATTTGTCAAATTTATCATTTTTTTGAAAAACAATATTTTTCAAAATCATAAAACATAAAATAATAAAAATAATGAGTAACAATATAAACCTATTTATCATATTGATAACTAAAGGGAGGTGGGGTAAGAGTACTCAATACTCTGAACTAAAAAAAGAATCTGAATCATGAGCAAATTAAACTACAAGAGGATGCTCTTATGTTAATGTGTATGTTAT
>JASDQU010010334.1:171499-206815 GCA_032191745.1 Picea mariana | reverse complement strand
AGCTTCGTAACTTCTCTATAATGTCTTTTTCACATTTATTTTGTAAGGAAATTCTATTTGATAAAGTTGCTTATTGATCCTGTGGTACATGAATCTAATTGTCATATCTGCTTTTTCGAGTTTCATTTTGTGATCATTCAACTCCGTTCTTCCCCTGCCCTACTTCAATTAAATGTTGCTTATTTCTTGTTCCTTCTCATTCTTCCAGCTTGTCTTCATACTTATTCTTCCCATGTATCTTAGAGTCTTTATTGCAATTCTGGTGCTATTCTCTCTTTTGGCTCTTTCCACATTTTATTTCCTCTTTGCTATACTTCTTACCTATGCTATGCTTTAAGGAGGTATGGGCTTCTTAAAATCCTTTTCACCTCCCCGAAATCCTCTTGGTTACCCCTTTTCCTAAGAAATCCCGTCCTTATGATGTTATTCCCCAAACTTGTGTCTCCTATGTCACCTCCCTTTATGACATTTTCGACCAGTTCCCAATACATGTCTCCTCCGCCATGGCTTGCCACCTCTTTTGCCCCAGGGGCATTAGGAGAGCTATCTAGAAATTGTGCTCTAGAAAAGCTGCTGAATTCCTCAAGCAGGGTTTAGATTGCATTCCTCTTCCTATTGTGGATCTTTTCAATGAGGTTGTTTTCTTGGGTTTACATTCATCTTGGACTCGTCCTATCATGCATCCTATTCATAAATCTATATATTGTTTTGAAGCCAATAACTATAGGACTATTTTTATTCGACACACCTTCACCATGATTTATGCCACTATATTTGACATGTTTCATTTTGAACAATTGGAGAGAGGCCATTTTAGGGCTAGAAATCAAATGGGATTCTATAGGAACTACCATACCATCGACAACATCCTCTCTCTTTGAACTATTGTTGAAGAAACCAACAAATGGTCCTCTAAGGTTTGTTGTTCCCTTGTGGACTTTAGAAAGGCCTTTGACTTTGTGCACAAACATTGATTGTTTGAGCGACTTTGGGACCTTGGCATATCCGGGTTGCTCATCTCTGTCATCATGAGATTTTATGAGATAGTGGTTGATCACTTTAGAATTGAGTATGGTCTTTTGGACTTGATTAGGAGACCATTAGAGTTAAACAGGGATGCCTGCTTTCTCCAACATTATTGGGGATCTATCTTGACAAAAATTGAAGAATTCCTTAGGGCTAACACACATGTTGATGATAGATGCATCTTACACCGTGTTTTGTTACTTTTCTTCATTGATGAAGTGGTTCTACTAGCTTTGTCTCTAGAGGGTTTATAGAGACATGTGGATGCATTGTCTTGCTTTTGGGATCATCGCCATGTTGAGGTTAACCTTAACAAGATTAAGGTCATGGTCTTTAACAACTCAAAGGGTTCTTTATTTAGGCTCCATTTCTTCTATGGGGAGGAGTCGATTGAGATAACTATGACCCATACTTGGGTGTACCATTTATCGGCCCTATATTCAATATGAGAATGGCATATTAGCCTCTATTGTGTAAGGGATATGTGACCTTGTCAGCCCTTGAACGTCAATGCTTATAGCCCCATTTTCAAGATATCCCATCTAAGATGCTACTCTTTGATGCCATTATTAAACCCATTGATCTTTATGGCTCTAAAGTTTGGGTGTCTAGCTTATGACCTACCAAATGGGTGTGCCTAGAGAGAGTCCAAACCATTATGATCTGGTGGATGATTTGTTGCAACTTGTAAACTGACTATTCCTAAATGCATTATCCAAGATGTGTTTGGTACCCATCCTTTGCCTCTTGAAAACATCTTCATACTAATATCTTATGTTGATCGGTTTCATTCTTTTGGGGATTCAACTTCAGGCCAAGAGGTGTACCCTTACTTGGCCCTTAATTCTTCAAAAGAGATTGCTCCCTTGGGTCTCTCAGGAGTTGTTACTTGGAGGTCTCTTTGTTTCTATAGTCTATTAATATCTCCATTGACCATTCCCACCTGCCCTACATGGATTCTTTGGATTCCCCTCCTCCTCTCCTCCCCCTAAAAGGGAAGAATAACATGGCAATCAAGGAGTACATCTATTGAAAATATATCCAAGCTACATGGATCGTGCCCTCCCAACCTCTTAGCTCCAAGGTAGCTAGCCTTGTATGTGGTGCATTTCTTGTAGATGGTGGGTGGGCTTATTGTTTGACTTGCCTATTTGAGGCTACATTGGTCACATAGGCTGAAGATCACTCTTGGCCAGATAAGGGTTTGCATGCACAACCTGAGGATTGAGACTGATCATCATATCCCTTGGGAGGACAAGATCGAGAAAAATTTTAGGGGCTAATATTCTGCCAGCTATGTTCCCTTCAGGAAGTTGAGAGTGAGGAAAACTTCGTTTTCAAGTGCCCCATTTACTATGAGATCCGAGGGAGATTTTATTGAATTGATAGAGACTCAGATGGATCTTTGAAAATAATCTTTTGCTATCGGAAATAGAGATCCTTGGCCTTATACCTTAGAGAAGTGGTTTCACTTAGACATCAAGCATTGTGGGATTCCTCCAGACCTACCAGGGTGATCACCTCTTTCTTCTATCCTAGTGCTGCCAAAGGGGATATTAAACACCCAATACATCCATTGATACTGACACAGTTGGGGCAGGACAGTCAGATGGTATCCTCTCTCACAAATGGCCCCAAGGCAAGGTTGTTCTTCTAACTCCTTTACCAAATATAAGGGGGCAGTTTTCCTCTCCTTTTTCTGACACAAACCTCACGTGCAGGAGTGCATTACCGGTTATTTCTCCTCTTCTGGGAGCCATTTGACATTGGATGCTAGGAGAAACTTAGTGAGCCGTTCTCAGTTACCTCCTAGGGTAACCCATCTGGGCCCTCTTAGCCGTGGTCACTCTCTAGATGACATTATCAGATGTTGCATTGGAACTTCCATAGTGATAGATGGATCTATAGGCTCCCTATCTTCCAACTTTCGGGCAGATTGAGTGCTTGATATATAGGCTTCCTTTCTTCCAACTTTAAGGCAGATTGAATACTTGATCTCTCCCAAGTCCCCCTTGGTCGTGGGGCATCTTAGTCTCTCCGTCTATTTCTGCAGGATTGTTTTGACCTATATTGTTCAAGGTTTTCCTCTTATGCTACATACTCCTCTCATCCTCATTGTTTTTAGGGCTACTCTTTCCGTGTTCCACTGTTATGCTATCTATTGTATACTCTTAGTTTAGATTGGCTAGTTAGGAGATGCATTAGGTGCAGCTTGTATTGCTGCCATACTTGTTCTTTGGAGTCCCATCAACGTATTTTGGTCATCTGTGGACGTTAATCTAATTTCATTTCATTTCTCACTACATTCCTCTCCCTTCCTTTATAAGATTTTTGCATGTATCACGTCTTCTTTGTCTCCCATCGTTCTTGTTTTTTCTCTGTTAATCTTGGGACATGTCTGGTTTATTTCTCTTGATCAATGGGATATCGACGCTTCATGTTATAGTCAGGTCCATCTAATTATATCTGAGCTTCATTACTAACATTCCTGCCATTGATATCTGCAGGAGAGTTATAGAAGCTGGTACAATGATTACAGGGTTCTCTTGAGGGTTACAATGCCCTATACTTTCAAGTGCTATGAGTCATAAAAAATGGAAGTTAATGTTGTCCTTCATACATTTGAAAAACTAATGGTTGAAGTTATATGGATATATTCACAGCAGGGTAACATGTCAGTGAAGTTTCAGAAATGTGAAAAAGCAGATGCTCCTTTCCAGAAAAAGCAATAAATAAATAAATAATAATCTAATTTTTAATGTCACAACCAAGCCAGACACCAAATTGGTGTATGAGACCCCATTGTTTGTGGGACAAGGGACACCCCCTCCATGCAGTGATTTGACTGCTAAAGTCTATGGAGGTGCACATACCCTACCCTACCCTCCTCTGGATTTGAACCTGTGACCTCCTAGGAGGAAACACATGTTCTTAACCATTAGGCCCACTCAAGTTGTATCGAGAAGGATACAAAAATTGTGTCACAATGTTTCATAATTTAGGAAATACTGGCAAACCCCCCATACTTGTCATTCTCTGTGACTGTGCTATCCTGCTCTTATTTTGGTTTATTATAGGATGTGCCAGTGCTCGCAAGTTGCAATAATTGGCATTCCTGTTTGGTGCAATTAGTATTCACAAAAGTGCACTTTTTTTCTTGAAAGCAATATGCTACAAAGGCCTTTTCACAAGAACCTATACTCATATTAATTTTTTTCATTTGTCAAATCAAGGGTACTGCAATTCTGGAAATGGGTGAAATTGGGTTATTTATCTATGGAATTGTTGGACTGGTATGACCACCATAAAATTAGAACAACCTAGTTGTTAGCTCTGTTAAGCTTTCATTTTTTATTTTCAGAAAATTAATTTGCTCATGCTTGGAGCATAACTTAGTATGATTAAGTGCCTTTGAAATAGTCATTACTGAAGCAGTTTTTCCCTATGGTAATCAGTAGCCTATACGGTATAGTATATACCAATGAATAGTCTCTCTTTGTCAGAAATATTTATGAGCTGAAGAAACCAAAACCCATAACACACTCGATTCAGGCTGTGACCTAGGTTAGAGTTGTAAGAATTGTTGGCAATGGACATAATTCATAGGAAGACCCCATATAATTAACAGGTGAAAGATAGGATATATGTGGAGCTGAATTTTTTCCTATCTTATTTGCTAAGTTACTCAAACAAATTACATTGGGTTCACAGGTACAGCAAATGGAACACAAAGCCCGGGTAGCAAAACTACAAGAATATTTGTACAGACATTTTGCATCAAGTGGCATTCCAAAAGGCATGCATTGCCTCTCTCTTTGGCTGGCAGATGAGTATTCCTCCAATGTGCAAGCCCGCAGGCAGCTACCATCTCCTGAATTAGTTCCTCGGCTTACAGACAACTCGTATAATCATTTCGTTGTGGCAACTGACAATGTACTTGCAGCATCTGTAGTAGTCTCATCAACAGTGAGGAATTCTGTAAAGCCAGAAAAGATAGTTTTTCATATCATTACAGATAGGAAGACATATGCAGCCATGCATGCATGGTTTGCTTTGCATCCTTTTCGTTCTGCCATTATTGAGGTGAAAGGTGTGCACCAATTCGATTGGTTGACAAAAGATAATGTCCCTGTGTTGGAAGCCATGGAAACTCATCTTGAAATTCGAAGATACTACCATGGAGACCATGCAATTGGGGCAAATCTTAATGACTCTCCGAACATCTTAGCTGCAAAACTGCAAGCTCGAAGCCCAAAATATATATCAATAATGAACCACCTGCGAATATATCTTCCAGAGGTAAAGCAGAATCTTTAAATTGCATGATAGTTCTGGCAGGTGATTTTGTTGTTATACTTAAGTCTGAAACTCAGTCCATTTTTCTTATATCATATTTTAGGAGTGACTCGTTTTCTGGACTTTTTATTTGACTTCTTTCCATTTCACACATCATCAGAATGCACATGTCCTTGCATCCTTTCAAGAAAAATTCTAATTTCCTATCGTCTCTCTTTGTTGACAGCTTTTCCCAAACCTTCAGAAGGTTGTTTTTCTGGATGATGATGTAGTGGTTCAGCGCGACTTATCTCTGCTATGGGATATTGATCTGCAAGGCAAGGTCAATGGGGCAGTGGAAACATGTAGGAGCAATAACCCATGGGTGAAGTCAAAGACTTTCAAAAGTTATCTCAATTTCTCTCATCCTCTTGTAGCAAACAATTTCAATGCAAACCAATGTGCATGGGCATATGGTATGAATGTATTTGATCTGCAAGCCTGGAGAAGGACAAACATCAAAGACATTTATCATTATTGGCTTAAAGAAGTAAGTTGATAGCAGAACCTAAACCAATTTGGTCTCAAAATGTTGTTCTTCAATGGTCAATGGTTCTTGCAAATTTATTAACTTTCAAATTCTACAATTGTTTAAAGTGCTTATTCTTTATTTTGCAGAATCTGAATTCAAAATTAACACTCTGGCGTTTGGGCACTTTACCACCTGCATTAATTGCATTTAATGGCCACGTTCATCCCATCGATCCTTCTTGGCATATGCTAGGATTGGGCTATCAATCTAAAAGCAATCAAGAGACTCTCCAAACGTCTGCTGTAATTCATTATAATGGCCAGGCAAAACCATGGCTAGACATTGCATTTCCCAAGTTAAAACCTTTCTGGACAAAATATGTAGATTACTCCGATGAATTTATTAGAAATTGTAATATTATGGAGTCATAGTTTCAACACTTCTGCTCGATTCAATGTATTGATTCTTTTGAATTGTAGGCGGGGTCTGCTGTGGGTTGAAGGTGAACTATGCAGTAATTTTGCCCACCTTCTAACCACATAAAGTAGATAGATGAAGGCTCAATATTACATGAGCCTCTCTTATCATTGTCTATACAGATATATTTTTTTGCATCAGAAGAAAGTTGAAGATGTGACAAGATAAGCTCCTATTGGAAGATTTTGTAAGCAAAATTTCATTCAAAATTCTATTCATTTGTAACAGTGTAATCATCTTTCAATGAAAAATTTCAAAGCTTTTTGATACTCTTTGAGATATGGTAGTGATTGTGGTCTTTAGCTTGCGGGAACAAGCTACTTACCTGGCGCATATAAATATCTGCTACATATATTATATGGTAGTGATTCTATGTTTCTAGTTGTCACATACAATGGGTGATGTATTTTGTGTACATGGTTATATAATTATATTCAACATAGCTGTCTGCACAATTCATTTCCAGACGTTTCAAAAAAACTTAGAACAGTGCATAATGTTGTAAACGAGGCTTTTCCTTGGATGTTTCCTTCCAGATTAACGAGGAATAAAGACAAGGCTTTTCCTTGGATGTTTCCTGCCAGATTAACAAGAAATAAAGACAAGTCAGCACTACTGGCAAAGTGAATCAAGAAATCAACACCTTTGCCAGCATCAGAGGGTCAGCTCTTTGTTGATAGGCTTTATGTTAGTTAAGAACATGGCTGAGAAAGAGACTTGTATATGAACATGCATGCAAATTTGTAGTCCCATTAGCTACAACCAGGACAGGAGGTCTAATCACAAGCTCAGCTGTTTTCCAGAAGAAACTAAATGTGTTTGGGCAGGGGACTGAGTTGATAATTCAGTCATTTTCCTTGTGTATCATATAGTTAAGATATTGCTCCATAACAGTTGTTTAATCTTTAATTGAACAATGGAGAGTTCCACATTCACTTAACAAACTGTTAAAGTTTACCAACTGCAGCACAATTTGCCTTTGGACAACAAGGACATGGATATGAAACACAGAATAATCCAATAAAGTGATAGACAAGGACAAAAAATATTATGAATTTCAGGATCCAATGGTTCTTTTCAGCAGTGAAAAGTCCGTACACAGATGGCGAAATCTAGACATGGAAAGACATTCACACACTACCTCACATTGGAATTCTACATTTCAATTGCTTGTTCACCGCCCATGCTAATGCAATTGAAGGTGTACTGAATTCGATGAATGGGATATGGGTTGCCGTTAATCTGAAAAAGGAGAAAAATAAGGTGCTGGTCAGATCATTGCCAGTTCATAACACAATTCGAAGGAATTTTTCTCATTAAATTCTGTGTTTATGGTAGCTAACAGGATAACAAGGGATTCATGTTCCAAGTTGAAAGTTGAAACCGTCTAAATTTTATTATAGTTGATGCTGAGCAGCTTGACATTGTTCAACATCATATTGAAACATGCTTTTGGCTTAGAATGCATTGGCTGGAAACCAATGTTGAATTTTTTGGGAATGCTGGATCAGCTGATGGTTTGGGCTGTTAATGCAAATGAAACCGGTGGTTATGAATGCTATATGGAGTATAGACCTACACCAACATACAAAAGTTAAGCCAGCCGTATTTTAATCACTAAAATCAAGTGTTGAAATTGGAGGAATGATCAAATCATACTTGTATATTTGTTTATGCTCGCTTTCCTAATTTTTTTTTGGGGGGGTTTCATCTTAGCTTACTCATGCATTACCAACAACTAATTCAGACCTCAGTGATGCCATTGTTACAAGGTGTTGACCTATGAAGCAGCTGGCATTTATTCATCAGATGGTAAAAGGAGTGAAAATATTGTATTTTCAAACCATAGGTAGATGCAAAAGTCTGTATGGTTATTGTAAGTCAAGCTGGGGTGTTGTAATTAATTATTATTGTTTGTACCGTCTTGTGCAGTAGTAAGCTAACCTGTCAAATGGACAATATCTGTTATGTACTCTATTGTATTGTGCTTTAATATAACGAGTTATATCTGTGATCTACTCATCTGTCAATTAATTATTTTGGATTGATATGATTATAAGATTCCACCTTTTGTTTACAGGTTGAGAGTTTAGTAGCTGCCTCGAGGCTCGCACTATATCATAAGTTAATAAGTTATTGATGTCTTCACTAGCTTCAGTTAGCCATGATAGTAAGGGATGACTACCAACTTGTATGACCTGCATGGTAATTTTGACAACATTGAATATTGATATGCCTAGTGGCAAATATCAGCCCCTTTGAACATCACTGTTCTAAAAAGAACGTTGGCCCCTTCAAGGAGGGAAGCTTGTAAACAGATTTTGAAAATAAATCCAAATTMGTCGAGCCTTATCTGATTTTTCAGGAAATCTTCAAATAAAGATGTGGTTTTTGTAGTTCATAATTGGGCAGGATATCACAAAACTCTCACCTAATGCYTCATTGTAGCATACTTTCATATTTTTCTCAGTGCTACCCGCTGAGAAAATAGTGGGCAAGCAACCCAGGAAAAACTGAGCGAATGTTCCCTTGAATTCATTTTTATCCCAGATGGAAGTAATTATACAGGATGTAGCAGATGGACAATGATTGTCACTAACAAACTTCTTAGTTTTAAGAGCTGAAGCTAGACACTTTGTTCCACTTAGGGTTGAAAGGGTCCCTCATAAACAGTAGGTGCTCAGCTTGTTTAAGAGAACTTTCGTTTTCTTCCTGCCGGCAGCTTTGTTCCTCCTTCAAGGTACCACTTGCCCCCAAATATGTGGTGTGGCCTAACAGTTCCATGGCACCTCGGGTTTAAATTTTTAGAAAGAATGGTTTGACTAAAGTGTGTGATATGGAGTTGAGCAGCAATTTGCTGAACGGGGTATGCTTACAACATCTGTAGACCTTCATTCATGTATGCACCCACTCCGCTTCTGCTAGAGTTGAAATAGGATCCTTTTCTGCCAGCAAAGGCCAAACACATTGACATAACATGCAAAAGAAATCATTTTACAGCTTATACACAGACACCATAGGCAATATCCAGGACGAGTTCTTTTTTCTATAAAGGACATAGAAGATGATCTTTCTCAGAGAAGCACCAAAGTCAATAATTGGGGTTTGCAAGCTTTAGATTTGGTTGCCCCTTGTTCATTGGCTTAGCACTGTATGGCAGTTTTAGTACTAGCACTGCACCTGAATTGTGACTAGAAGAAAAAGATAGCAGTCATACTGTCCATGGATCCTTAAAAGCGTCCCACGTTAAGTATGGAAGCATAGTTTTGAAAGTCAACATAAAACTGACAGTCTCGTCAGGCACATTGACATAACAAGGGAAATTCTACATTACAGCCCATGCACAGAATATGGGGAAGATAGAGGGATCGGTTTCTTTCCTGTACAGCACAAATTTCATAAGTTTTCTTTAAGATTTAGGGACAATCTCCAGTGTATCTATCAATCAAATCAAATGATATTAGATGGCCGTGCTTAATAAGCATGGAGTTATGTTTAAACCCTAAACCTTATTATATTAGTTTTTTTCTATCCAGCACAATTTTTTATATTTAAATTTATGAATACAATCCTGATTGTATTTATCGATAAAATGACACTATACAGCAATGATTGTATAGTGATTACAGCATGGAGTTATGTTTGAATTTTGAACCCTGAGCTTAGCTACTTAAAATAAAAACAGATACAAATAGCATTATTATTTTTTTTTTTTTAACAAAATGGATAACGAATGTCATTGTTCATTCAGTTTTGAAATTTGACCACTTAAGTTTTACAATCCAAAGGACATTTACAGGCATTTTTAGCTATCAAATTCTACCCTACCAGTGAATGAGAACTTCATGGTGTCAAAGTCGATGCAGTTCATGAAAGCGATGGTTTGTGGAATGCATGAAAGATAGAGTTTGTTTATATTGATTAAAAACTGTCACTAGAAAGCAACCTGATCGAGATTCGAGACAACCCATAGAGTCAATACTTTGCAACCTTCGTTTTGTTTCTTTTTCTCAGCTAATCCCAATGATATATACCCATGAGTGGCAAGATAAACACACTTTTTAAAACACACGACCTCATTGGAAATATGGCAGTTAAAAGTACTTACACAGAAAGAAGAAGAATGTAACGACAGCCGAGTCATTGTCCCCCGACGCTGCTTTCTCAGGCCTTGGAAGCCAGCTTCTTTTTTGTGCTGAACTGTCAGTTGGGCATAGTGGAATTTCACACCACACCAAGTCATAATCAGTAAAGTTGCAAGTACATGTGCCACGTTGGCATGGCCACACTTTTCTCTGCTGGAGCTGGAATCCCAATCTTCCACATGGCAGCCAGCTGGCCACAGCCTGGAAAACTATGCATATAATGTTCAAAACGTTGGAAAAAACTTATTGCAAGCAACTGGAACTCCCAGTAATTAAACTCCTGGGAAACATTTGGTTGGACGGTTTTACACAGGGCTCATGCATGCAAGCAAGTGGGTCTGCAACCTTGAATAGATTATAACAAAATAATCGAATGGATATTATTAGATAATAGCAGACGACATATCCGAGTTAAGTCTAAGTATCAAGTAGATTTCTTTGGATTTTTAGGCGTGAGTGGATTGCAAAAAAAATGCATATATTCCTTGTCTGGTATGGAGGAACAAGTCAAATGAAAGATGCCTCTGACAAGATCATTGTATACATGATCGATATATTCTTTTTAGTAAAACCGAGAATATGTTTCCGGACTACGACTGTTCATCTCATGAACCCCACATACATAAGTTTCCGGTGGTTTTTCACATAGTATGGCTTAGTTTCAACAGTATATGTTTTTTGTTTTATAATTTTTTTTAGAATTTTATCGGAATATAAATATAATTGTTGGTAAAATCATAATTTTACATTGTTTAAATTTATTTTTGAATTTATAAGTTGATTTAAGTTATTTAGATATCTTCTAAAATATATAATCTCAACTACTAAAATCTACACTTTTCCTCTTTGTAAAGGTGTTGGTTAAAGGTTCTACTTTTTAGGTTTTGTTGTTTAAATTGCATTTCTGAATGCATAAATATATTCAACCTGCTGAAAAACCTCAAAACACTCAAATTATACAAACTTAATCACTCAAATCTACAAATCAAACTATTCACTAGATTTCGAACAAAATCAACTAAAAAAATTAACAAAAAACATCTCAAATAGAAAGTTTAAACTACTACTTTGTACGTTTATGTATGTATATATATATATATATATATATATTCTCTCTGTACTAAAGATATGGAAGTACAGTGGGGACATATCCATGCTCTGTGTGCACGATCTGGTGCTGGTTCAAGCAGTGCAAACTGCGTCAAATATTTGTCTGGAAGTTGTTAAGAAAAATAGTTATTTATTTACGCACGTACCTCTGCACATCTGGGCGTTTTTGTTTCTTTCAACTTTTTTTTCTTGAATTCGTCACCCTCTGTCATGATAGCCTCCACAGAGGAAATTTCTTCACGGGGAGCATGTGGCAGAGTTACCTTTATCCTAAGACTGGGTGGCAGATTTAGGAGTCCAAATCGGATGATTAAATTTTTTTCCAGAACTTCTCCCAGGACACATGTAATTTTTATCTGGATTTTTATCATCTCAGCTTTCAAATTACTTATTATGCCCATGCCTATTTGAAATATAAGGAATTTGCCCACAAAATATAAGTAATAATGGAAAAAATGATTAGCACGAATGGTAAACCTTGAATTATGTACTTTTTAATAATTAACCCTTACGGAGTATGGTCCCTTTCACTTGTAACTTTTGCAGCTGTAGAGAAAAATCCAAGTGTAAAGGCATGAGTACGTGGAAGGGTCACCTCTGAAGGCGAGGGGAGTGGAGTGGAATATGAGTCGGAAAGGCACCCATGCGAGAGGGGAGGGTTGAGAGTTTAGAGTTGTAATCAACAAGTGTCATGGTCATTATTATTCTCGACTATGGACTATAAGTGTGACGTGCTTTCTATCACACGCCCTTTATGCCTATGGTGAAAGCCAGCTCATGTCACTGTAAATTGCAAAGCCACCGTCAAGGATGAAGAGTCACTCCAAGGTAGGGATATGGATCAATTTGCTCATCAAATATCAAATATGGTTAAAAATTATTTATATTATTTTTTTAAATTATAAAAATAAATAATAAAAATATAAAATCATCAAGTTGTGTAGATTTAAAAGTCCAATCTTATTTAAAATAGCAAAAATGAATATATAAGTATTAAAAATGAAATAATTCTTTATAAATTCCACCCTTACTGAAATAGGTGAATATAAGTTTTGCTCAAAGTGGCCAGGGTGAATATAAGTTTTTGAAAGTAAAATAATTCCTTATTAAGACATAGAAAAGGGAATAATTACTTTGTTAGGGCGGAATATAAGTTTTTGACAGTGGAATAATTCCTTATTAAGACATTGAAAAGGTAATAATTACTTTGTTACACTAAATCTTTGAAGAGTGGGGTTATGTGAATCATAGATATTATTTTGTCTGTTGTCGGTTTGAAAGATCCCAAAGTTGTTGTACTCGTTGTCTGATCTATGCCCTCACAATCTTCTTATTATTATTATAAATAAATTTTGTTTACGCTTGTTATTATTATTATAAATAAATTTTGTTTACGCTCATGTGCTCTAGAGGATGACATGTATGATGTTGTGGAATAATATTATTTTTTATTTATACTATATCTAGTAATATGCTTTTTATTTATTATTATAAATAAATTTCGTTTATGTGCTCTAGATGATGACATGTATGATGTTGTGGAATAATATTAATTATTTATTTATACTATATTTAGTAATATGCTTTTTAAAGTAGATTTTTTACCCTCAATCCAAAACTGGATAGCTTTTTATCAATCTGATTTAATGTTTTTCAAAAGTTTGGGTTATGTCCTTGGTTATAAGTGCTCGCCTAGTCAAAGGGTCTTTTTCTTTCCCACTTTCATACACATATTTTGTCTATTGTTATTATGGCATGACCCCACCCCACATATAAAGTAAGTTTTATATATTATATTTTGAAATCCTACGCCAAGTTCGTTCAATCTTAACACTAAACATAACAATTTTCATCGTTATCACATACTTATTATCAATATCGACATCGTTATGATTCTAAAGCGAATCTTATTATGACATGGTTTGTAACATGTTTAACATCATAGAGTGATATCGTACAGATGGTAATAAAACAAAGTTGATTTGGTAAGTTTGTTTGGATTATATTTCATGGTTTTAGAAGTTTTTATCTAAAATAAATTATTATATATTATTAGTTTGGGTATTGTTTGGATGGAAAAATTGGAGTCATGGATGTGTAAAGTTTAATTTAGGGGTAGATTTCATTTTGGTGATTTGAGATTTTAGTATTTTTAGAGTTCATGTTGGGCATTAAATGATTGTTTTTGAGGTCAAGGCTTTGCAAACAAAGTATCCATCTCTTTGACACTATTTGCTTTTCAATGGTGCAGAGATCATCACAATTGGAGTCCATATGAGGAAGTTATGCCTCCCTCAAGTGGACTAATGCTTTGACCACCACATTACCCAATGGATTCCATGTCAATGCCCATTATTCACACATGTGGACTTTAAAAAAGATTATAGAGGGTCCAAAACCCTAATCCTAATTGGGAGTTAAGCATTCAAAACCCCTAACCCTAACCTTAGACGATTATTAGGACATGTTAAATACGAGGTCACTGGGAAAGGAAGGGGCCGCGTTCCTATTGTATTGATATGATATTCAATAGTTCAGTGGAGCAAAGGAGTGTGATATTGTGAACAAAACAGAGGAAGTAGAAGACCCTGTAGCAACCATTAAGACCACAATATCTATTTCATCTCCATAAAGAGTCCATCTTTCTTTGTATTTTCATTTTATATATAAGAAAAATAGAGCAATGCATAGTCCTCATCTTTTAGTTGGGTTTTTCCATATTTGATTTCCCAAAGTTATGTTCACTATGTGGATGGTGTGATCATTTTGTTGTTTTAGCTTTTTTTATTATATTCTTATTTTATTTCAATGTTTTGAGACCAAAACTTTTAATATTAAATTTTAATCATAAGTAAACACTTTATAATATAAATTAACCTTGATGTGTTGCAGTAACTTGTAAGATCCATCATGAAGAAGTTTATAGTGGAATATCTACAATAACAATTCATAGATTAAATTTACATTTACTTTCTTTATATCATCATTAGCATGATATAAAGAGTTACTTTAACACATGTATTTAGTTTATTTATCAATAATAACTTAAAGAAGAAATATGAAAATCAAATGCATTTTAAAAAAATTTGTAAATAAATATATTACTTTAAATACATGTATGAAGTAATATACTTATCTACCTATGACTTTGGATTTAGTGAACTTACAATTTTTTTAATTTACTAAAGAATTCACACTGTGATTCCATCCCTCTATCTTGAACATAATCATGAGGTAAATTGTAAATAAATATATTACTTTAAATACATGTATGAAGTAATATACTTATTTACCTATGACCTTGGATTTGGTGAACTTACAAGCTTCTTAACAGACTAAAGAATTCAAAATGTGATTCCATCCCTCTATCTTGAACATAATCATGAGGTAGGGAACCCTTTCGGTAGGAGTGCTTCATCTACTTGATTCCCTAATATCACGTGTTGTAACTAACATTGTTTAAAATGTAATAAAATTTAAATTTATATTAGTGAGTTGTTTAAATTATAAACTATTAATAAAATTTTATTATATATATAATTTTATGTTCTAATAAATTTTATTTTAAATAATGTTAAATAATGCATGTTTTAATTGGGTATAATATTGAAAACAAACTAATGATTAATATTAATTTTTGACCCCGACATAAACATAATTTAACAAAAGGGGGTTTAAAACGATTTACCACGATTTTAAAAGAAATGTAACATGTTGACATATAAATGAGTCTGCCCCCCCCATTGACGGTTTTTAAAACCATCATGAGACCCCCCTTGAAAAAACCATAAACATGGATTCAAAAGTTTTTGACGCAACATGGATGTGATATATGTGACACCAAGGTAGCAGTGATATGGCATCGACGTGGAAATACGACATTGTATAAAAAAGGTTTGAAATAATATTTTTATTATTTTAAAATAAGTTTAAATATGTCGTTTCCACAACCTCGAATGGGGTGACAATTGTTCCACCATTCAATTAATCCACATGTCCTCGACCCCTGCCTTCATACTCAGTTTCGTCCTCTCGAGGTGGTATTGTGTTGTGATGTTTCTTGTTGCAGAGGCTCACACTAGTGGGAAGTTATTGCTCTGGCTCTCTATGATGTTGATGTCTACAAGTGCATGTACTAAGGAGGTGAAGGTTGTCAATTCTGGGTTAATGGCGGTCCTTCAATCTGAAATGTTAGAACTAAAGAGATGTGCTCGTTTAACCATAGAAAATATAGCAATATTGTCACCCAACCATACCATGAAGCCACCCTCGAGCACCTTAACCTTGACAGAGAATGATTCCGGAAGCAAACCCTAGGCCTAATAGCCAATCAATGTAGCGTACCTCTCTCCAGAGCAAGCATACAGGGAAGAAAGTCCAAACCATAACCAATAGAAAGTCCAAGCCTAAACTGAGAATACAGATTGTAGTAGTTGCAGTTGCAGCTACTCTCCAGACTTGCGCACTTACCCAGTTTCTGCAGTGCACACTTGTACATTTTTGCAGTTGTAAGCTATGTGTACCAAATGAGATATGGCTTCTTGTATTTATACTGTTTTTCCTGAGATGTCTGGGCCGACTTCTCATTCTATAGGCTAAACACTAAATATTAAATATTTCCTTGAGCCGACTTGTCTTCTAGGGTTATGTTCAATGCTTTAGGGTTTCTTCTTGCTTCCTGGAATATTCTATTCTCGTCAGGGTTACACGTGGAGGTAAATACCTTCCGCAACTACCATAATATCAACACTCCCTCCTAGCTAGGGAGGTAGTGAAAGCAATGGTGTTGAGCACAAACATACCATTCAACCGGTAGCATCATCATAGCCATACAAACTATCTCATGATTAGATCATGAACACCATCATCACTATCATCTAATAGGATCAACTACATCATCTCTCAAAGCCATACTCCATCTGAGTAATCATGCATGATGCTGAATAAGTCACTCACTCCATAGAGTGATACAAGGACCATTCTTCTAATCCGGACATACGTCCTAGAAGAATGACTGTCCCAACAGATGCTAAAAGCTACGTTGTTGACACCAGGGAAAAGTGGAAAGAAGGATGATCATGGGAAAGAAAGCATGTAGAAACGGAAGTAACAACTGGAAGGTAACACAACACGCGCGCATGCAAGAAAGCGTGCACACAGAAAAAGACAGCTGAAGGAAGAACAACACACGTGCATGGGAGGAAGACCTGACGTCAATAGGGTTAGGGTTTTGGTAATACATTGTAAATGGTTGAAGAGCCCGATATATATAAATAGAGATACACATGTATCATAGAGAGATGGATTTGCTTTTGTATTGGTTCAGCGTTTGTAATGTTCTATCATAGCTATGTACGAGTTGATGCGTTATGGACCAATTTTGTAAGCTATTGAGCTAGAACATAGTAGAGGAGGAAGATCCGAGGATTAGATCGTAGGCTATGGAGCCTGGTGCGATCTAGTTCGCCTCATACAAATCTTCCCCATCAGAGGAAATTGTAAGCGCGTGGCGTTGGAGATGCAAAACTACCATAATAAAAGAGCCAAGAGCCAAGAGCCAAATCTTTGTGGACATAGCCCAGGAGGGGGTGAACCATGGTAATATCTGTGTAATGTGATGAATGCATGCATATCTTTATTTGATTTTAGCTGTTAATTGTTATGCTTAATGAATGAGTTAATGCATTGTTATGGAATACGATTGTGCTGTTCGGGGAACTAAACTATGAAGGATAGATGCAACCCCGTGAGTACTAGTAGATTGCAGTCACGATTCGTAGTAGATGGCTCGTATTAACAATCCCCTACCTCATACTCAATCCTAGGATGTAAACGTCTGAGTCTTACAACCAACCATTTAAAGCTATCTCGGGTGAGGCTACGCAGTGCACTCTGTGTACTGTGTTGCCTTCTAGTTTACCAGGAGGGCCGAAGTTTTAGAGGATTTGTTGGAAACCCGAAAGACATGAACCCTGGGTCAATAAATCAGACAATAAAAGGAAGCAGTTAAACCAACAAATGGTTCCATTGTCATGTTAGAAGGAACAAGATAGGACTGAGTAGATGAGATAGATTGAACGAGAAAAGAATGAGCGAAACAAGAAGAACAATGAGCCATTAGAAGGGAATGTTGAGACCGTGGAACCCCACGAAAGAAGAAATCGAAGGTTGGTTGAGAACCAAAGAGCTAGAGTTTGCCCAGAAAGACAAGAGAAACCCTAGAATCACACCTCGCAAATATATGGATAAATACGTGTTTACTGATTTACACAAAGTCTTTTTCTGTGATTTTATGCATCTACGACACGAGTGGATACTAAGGTTGAAGGATAACCACGCGATGAACCGGATCCAACAGCTAGATTGGACTCAGGTACAGATTGAGCAGTTACAGCAGGTGAACAACAAATTCACCTGCATAGTAGAATTTTGGCTTGACAATATTGTGGCAGGTTTCATCACCAAATTTGCAGTTGACACAATGAAGTCATACAATGCAACATAGTAAGAATTTCTACGTGGACCTCGAGGAAGGTGCATTCAATCCTTGTATATTCTATTAAGATACTGCTATATAACAAAGGTGTAATGACAATGGAATCAGACAACTAAACTTCCCTGCGTGCATGGGGGAAGGGGGGAAACACTAAAAAAGAGAGGATAAATGGAAGGAGGTGAGGATGAAGGCAAGAAGGAGGAGGAAGCCTTGGACTCGATCATGATGGATGACGACCAACTCAAGTGGATCTTGGCATCATCAGGAATGATGCGTAGCGATGTACCCTACCAATATAAGGTGAATACCAAGAAGAGAGCTGCAACTGCGAGGGAAGGCTTGGTGAGCGATGAGGAAGAGGTAGAGGATCTCCGGGTTGTGGAGCAGATTGAGGAAATTCTACGCGCAACGTATGAGAGGAAGATGAGAGGCCCAAGAACGGGAGGAGAAGGCAACCATCCTATCCATATTAATATCAGTGTGGGACCCATAAACTCATGTGCGACTAATACACCAAAGAGAACACCACCGTTTAGACAACCGAAGTTCAAAGGAAGTCCGATAGCAAGAAGTACATCTACACTAGGAGAAACAACTGGAGGAGCCAGTTCATGCAACACTAGTCAAGTATCTACACTGCGCGGAGGAAGAAGTAGTTCAGTATTCAGAATGGCAGGACACGGTCCCACTATCAAATTACCAGAATTTCAAGGAGAAGCAACAAAAGACCCGGAGAAGCATTTGTTCATTTGTGCAAAGATCTGGGAGGCAAAACAGATCACTGATGAAGATACCAAACTCGTGCAGCTAGCGATTATGCTAAGAGACCGCACACTAGACTGGTACATGAGTCTAGACACAAACAGTGCCCCTGGGATGACGAGGACACTGACAAACATTAAGAAGATACTGATTAATGAGTTCCAGAAGTTTAGCTCAAAGTATCAATACATGAACGAGATGATCGAAACAAGACAAAAACCAGGAGAGTCTGTATGGGAGATCGACCAGAGATTCAAGCGACTAAAGAGAAAACTAAAATACCTTATGACCGAGATGCAACATCGACACCTGTTTGTCAATTCACTACTCCCACACTTAAAATGTCCCTTACGACAACAAAAATTTCAGACGGAGGCAGAGGCTCTGTAGGAAACCTTGCAACTGGAAGAGAATCAGTACCAGTAGACAGACCCAACTATTGAGGAATTGAAGGAGGATTTGAAGAATCTAACATTTCAGTTGAACCAGAATAACAACAAGGACAAACGAGAAGCCATTTGGTGCACCGCATGCAGGACGAAAGGACGTCACAAGAACGAATGCCCAACATTCACGCAATATATGGAAACAAGTATGCCAAATCCGCTACCACAGGGAGGATTATGGTGCAAAATATGCAAGAAACTGGGTCATGAACCTTATCACTGCACGATGATGCAGAAATACCAGACAGTTTCGAAGAATTCATATTGCTCCTTTTGTAAGTCAGTAGGCCATGACGACAAAGATTGCAGAACTATGGAGCTGATGCGGGAAAGAATATCAGATGCATACAGGGTACAGGCTGAAATGATGACTGGGCAAGCAACGCCATAGTTCAATCAAGCCCCAACTCCATACAATACTGAGTAGTAGCAGTACAATACTGCGCAACAACCATACAACAACGTGCAGCTGCAGTAAAACCCGACACAACCCCAATACAATACCACGCAGTATAATCAGGCACCACAGTATAAAACGCCGAGAGGTGACCGAGCAGGCTACTGGGGAGGAGGATGAGCTAGAGGAGGCTTTGGACACGGTAGAGGACCAGTCACTTGTCATAATTGTCAGCAACTAAAATATTATGCACGGGAATGTCCACTTCCACCAACAACTTGTATGTATTGTCGCGCATCGGACCACGATACAAAGGTATGTCCAACACTACTAGTAAAGATTCAGGAAAAGAGGAACCAACACAATTAGAATGTTTAGTGGATTTCAATCGAAGCCAGGGATGACAAACGAAACATCAATATAGTCACTCGTGGAGGAACGAAAACAAGAAGTGACGCAGTTCGATAGGAACCAACACAGAACCAATGGGTAAAGAAGAACACCGAACCAAGAAAGAAGTTCGACGCGCCAAAAGAAAATGAGACTTTTAAGGAATCCAAACGAGAATTTCAGAGGGAGGACACAGTGTCGACTTCAACTGTGCAACCATTCAAGGAAGCCCCATAATATGAGATGCCACCATCATTGGATCATACCAATGGAATGCAACCCAAGGGACAAATAAGTATAATCAAAGTATTTTTTCAATCATGCGCAAAAATATTAAGTGATCCTTCATCTGTGAAAATATTGAAAAACATACTAGAGAAATGTAGTAGCAAGACAAAAGAAAAACTAGAACAAAAAATTGTCAATCAACTACACACCAAAAGAAGAACAAGTAGGGAATTTAGACTAAATGCTAACATTGGAGATTTCAACATGGGAGACATTATACTAGACCTAGGATCCGAAGTGAATGTGCTACCCAAGAAGACTTGGCAATGTATGGGAGATCCAACACTGGGATACTCAAATGTCCAATTAAAACTAGCAAACCAGCACAGAGTCCTACCAATAGGTAGACTGAAAGGAGTGATAGTAGATCTTGATGGAGTGTGCACTAAAGCAGACTTTGAAGTCATTGAAATAGTGGACAACACAACACCTTACCCGACACTGCTTGGTCTAGATTGGGCGTTTGACAACCAGACCATAATCAATTTGAAAACTAGGAAAATGACATTTGAATCTGGACAATACATGGTCATAGCACCACTAGATCCATCAAAAGGGGATAGGTTCGTAGAACCCACTTGCTTGGACTTGGAGGAAATCGACCAGTTGTATAGAACAACTGTGCGCGATGAGGATTACATAAACCCAACTGCAGACAAGGTACTTAGTTGGTAGAGCATTACTTCATGCGCAACAGACTCAGACACCGGGTTAGAAAATTAGCAGCAGAGACTACATGAAGTATCCACGCAAAGATGTGCAAGAATAGACTGTGCAGTAAGATGGGTAGGCACATAAATAAAAGAACCACCTAGTTTCCATGAAATAAATGATTTGGAAACATTCTTGACTCAATACAAAGATGAAGTATTAGAAAACCAACGACTGTTAGCACTTGAATTAGCACTCAAGGCCACACCCGCAAGATGGTGGGGCACACATAAAGAGACCATTATAGACTGCTATCAATGTAAGCGACTACTGCGCATACGGTTCGGCGTAGAACATGAATACAAAAAACAATATAAATACCAAGGACAAGAGGCACCAGCGGAACACTTGAGGAAGTGCAAAATGCTGTGGAAAATAACACCACCAGAGGAATGGCCTCATCAATTCATACATACTTCATAGGGCATACCAGCGAACTGGTACACAGACCAGGAATTGCGCAAAGGAACTACAACATTGAGGACATTGCAACAGAACTTCACAATCACTTTCTCATTTGAGCATGAGAACCCCAACATAGACACAACTCTCAAACGAATCAGAGGAGTAATATTCATTGAAGAACCGAAAATAAAATTTATCACAGAAGAGAAACAACGGAATAAACAGACAATCAAGGAGCTACTGTCATGTTATCATGTATAGGAGGAAGCACCAGATGAAGATGAACCACGCGACATTCAGATTGAAGAAGTAGAAGGCGAAAGAGATGTGGAAGGACCACCCATAGAATCAGAAGTCATTGCCTCGCCAATCAAGGTAAATAAAGTTAACACCGGGACAACTGAACAACCCAAAATGGCCAGCATTGGAGACTACTGGGATGAGAAAACAATAAAAAGCATAACAAAATTGTTGTGCGAATATAACGACCTTTTTCCCACAACATTTATAGAGATGAAAGGTATAGCAGGAGAACTGGGAGAGATGAAGATACCACTCAGACTTGAAGCGAGACCTATAAGACAACGACCCTATATACTGAACCCCATATATAAACAGAAAGTTAAATATGAGATCGACTGGATGCTCGAAGCCGACATCATCGAACCAGTTGAGGAATCAGAATGGATAAGCCCGATGATAGTACAAGACAAGAAATAAGGAAGATGGATTAGGATATGCGTTACTTGAGGAAGTTGAACGATGCATGCCTATACGATCCATTCCCTACATCGTTCACGGATGAAGTGTTAGAGAATGTGGGGGGACATGAAGCTTACTCATTCACTAATGGATTCTTAGGCTACCATCAGATTAAGATCGCATAGGAGGATAGACATAATACCACGTTTGCGACAGAATTGGGATCTTATCAGTACACAATCATGCCGTTTGGACTGAAGAATGCACCCACAATATTCTCCAGAGTAGTCATCGTAGCATTTAAGGAATTCATCCATCAGTTTCTTGAAGTATACCTGGATGACTAGACAGTTTCTAGTCTGCTGAAAACCCATGTGGAAGTGCTACAACTAATGTTAGAGAGATGTAGACAATGCCAGATATCACTGAACATCAAGAAATGCATATTGAGAACACTGTTTGGGATACTATTGGGCCATATAGTATGCAAACAAGGCTTGTTAGTGGATTTGGCCAAGATCTCCATCATTGTTAACTTACCAACACCAAAAATAGTCCAACAACTAAGAGAAACCTTAGGGCACACATGATACTATAGGAAGTTCATCAAAGGATATGCGCAAATCACAACCCCAATGGAAAAAATGTTAAGGAAGGATACAAAGTATCAATGGAACGACGAGTGTCAATACGGTCTGGATACCCTGAAGGAAAGGATGGTTACCGCACTGATATTAGTATTTATAGACTGGGAAAAGACATTCCATGTGCATGTAGATGCATCAATGATAGCACTGGAAGCTATCTTAGCACAACCAGGAGTAGGAGACTTGGATCATCCGATAGCGTTCGCAAGAAGAAATCTATCAGACTCAGAACATAATTATAACATGACAGAAAGAGAAGGCCTAGCTATGGTCTATGCACTACAGAATTTCATACACTACCTATTGGGAAAACACTTTAAGATGTTTATAGATCACTCAACCCTGAAATACCTAGTCAACAAGCCAGTGTTAGGGGGGAGAATCTGTCGATGGTTACTGCTATTTCAAGAATTTGATTTTGAAGTAATATTTAAACTAGGGAAACTGAATGCAGGACCTGACCACCTGTCCAGGGTCACAAATGGAGAAAAACCTACGAATTCAGAAGACACCTTTCCGGATGCACAGTTATTCTTAGTACAGATTGCTGATGGCTACTTCGTAGAGATCATCTAGTACTTAAGCACAGGTACTACACTGCAAGAATATACCACCACGCAGAAGAAGAACCTGGTAGTCCACGCAGCCGACTATCAACTAATCACAGGACACCTATATAAGATGGGTGTAGAAAACATCTTGTGAAGGTACATATTAGAGCATGAATGACCAAGAATTTTAGTAGAGTCCCACGAGGGAATCGTAGGAGGGAATTATGAAGGAAAAGATACCACACATAAGGTACTACGTGCAGGACTATGGTGGCCAACGATTCACAGGGACTCGAAAGAGTACTGTCAGGGATGCGGCGTCTGTCAAAGGGTAGGAAAACCCAACACAAGGGATGAGATGCCACTACGACCACAAGTAACATTACAGGCATTTGATAAATAGACAATTGACTTTGTGGGACCAATTAACCCACCAGCCAAAAGAACAGGGGCAAGATACATTATCACTGCGACGAAATACCTAACAAGATGGGAGGAAGCCGCACTAGTAAAAGATTGTAGCACAGAGACAACTGCACACTTCTTGTTCGAACAAGTCATCACTATATTTGGGTGCCCAAGAGTTTTGATGAGCGACCAAGGCACAGACTTCATAAACAACACCATCTGCACACTGACTGAAGAGCTTGAAGCTCATCACCAGAAGAGCACACCGTATCACCCACAGGCAATTGGCACAGTGGAAGCCTTCAACAAAATTCTGGAGAACGCACTAACAAAGATCTGTAATGTCAACAGAGATGTCTAAGACCTTAAAGTACTAGCAGTATTATGGGCGTATAGGACCACATGCAAAAATTTGACAGGGCACACACCATTCAAGCTAGTCTATGGCCAAGAAGCAATAGTGCCATTAGAATTTTTAGTAACCAGCTTACGCATAGCAGCTATCACACAGATGATAGAACGAGGCGCAGTACAGGAAAGACTGAATCAATTATTGTCAATGGAGGAAGACCGAATCCTGGAAGGATTCCATCAACAAGTACAGAAAGCAAGAGACAAATCTTGGCATGATCGACACATCAAGAAGAAAACGTTTAAGGAAGGATATCTAGTATTTCTCTACGACAACAAGTCGTTTCAACACCCGGGGAAGCTTATAATGCATTGGTTAGGACCATACAAGGTAAAATCCGTCACAGACAAAGGAGATGTACATTTAAGAGATTTATTAGGCATAGACCTTAGAGGAATTATCAACAGGAGACAACTGAAGCTGTACAAGGACAGTCGACCACCCATTGCACAGTAAAAAAAAAAAAAAAATGAAAAATGAAAAAGAGAACAAAAAGGAAACAAGATTAAAAAGCGTGCATCATGCCAAAGATAGAAAGGCCACATGACGTTCGCAACAAAAATTTGGCAAAGGAACGAACAACGGTTACATAAAGAGGAAAAATAAGCGGGAAACGAAAAGTCGACAAAAGCATTATACAGGACATCACTAAGAGAAATTAATGCACGGGAAGGACAGATGGGACATCACATTAAACACACCAACATGAGATGAAAAAGCGAACATAATGGCAAGTACGAAACTACCGTAGATGCATTGCATCCATAGTTATGAGGCATTAAACACATAATGGAGGAAGCATCCTCAACAAGATTTGTGACCAACCCATACAACACATGAGCACAGGAGCGACTGGTCTATTCGCGAAAGGAAAACAAAGAGATAATAATAGCAGCCGAAACGACCAGAGCGAGACCACAAAACTCCCAGAAGTTATACGAACTTAGCAAACGTTTGATAGTCACCTCTATGGAACCAACGAAGTTAGCAGAAGCAAGTCAAACAGCTGGACCAACCAGGGTTCAAACTAGGTCACGGGGACCACTGGAAGAGAACAAACAACAACAACCGGAGATCATCGACATCGACGAAATGCCATCCCGCGAGAGGATACCAATGAACTCTACACCAATACTGGAAGAAATTCAATAGCCACAAGAAGAGGCCATGAAAGTGGATATGCTAGTAGTGGCGCAGGTGCCTCAGAACGAGGAAGTGGAAACCCAATAGGAAGTGCAGCCAAAAAGCACCGAAGTAGCCCTGGAGGTTAACAGAACGACACAAAATCTAGCAGCACCAGTGCAACTAGCCGAGTCACAAACGACCACCTCAGGTCAACCAGCAGAGGAGACCATTTCCAATGCCTTGGCTTGGCCAGAATGGCTGATGGGGGAACAACCGGAAGTTTTTGGAACTTCGAACCAGCCACCGCAACAGGAAGACAAAGTTCAGATACCGAGCTCACCTCGTAAGAAACCTACAGAAGAAATTATTCTACCACACATACCAGTTGGAGTATAGGTAGAACCAGAGTTACTGGGTCATGTTGGGAAGCTCAAGTATTCTGACTATGATGTATCAGACGAAACCAGGTTCCCAAAACTTGCACAGAGGGTCTTTATGCAGACCATAACCGTAAACCAACTTGGAGAAATGATTAGCCAGCCACACCAGTGGGCAGCTGGGATGAACATAATAAGAATCTTAGGTTTGCTGAAGCTACCACATTTTGGCAGAGGCCAGTACACGATAACATGAGTCAAGAAGCTGTTAGAAGTCACACATGGAGGGGACATATGGCTGGACAAACCCGTACCCATAACTGTTGAGATTATCGCACAAATCACAGGGTTACCAACCCAGGGTATGGATCCCGCGTTGATTCTGGATGACAAATCCAAGGAGAAAGTGTTGGCAGAAGAAATGAAGAATAAATATGGCACCACCAGAGGGACGAGGGGAATCATAATCAAACGAATTAACAATGTAGCTACACAACTGGGCACAAGATCTGAGCTTGCAAATTGCTCAGAAAATGCCGCAAAGAGGAAGTACCAACATGAGTCATTGCAGTTGCAACTCAGTGCACAGAAGGCACCTCTATGAACTGGGCGCCATATCTATTGAACTTATTTCAAGAGGATTGCAAGGGTGCACATGACCTAGGCACAAAGTTTCATTACTTATGGATGATTACCCTAATAGCCTTCATGGGATGGCGAGAACCAGGGTATGTGGTATTTTGTACCAGACCACAACCAACGGGAACGAGATACCTCTTATTGAGATTCGAGACGCAGGACAGGCAGAAGAGGGAGAACATAATCATATTCGAAGTATATCTACAAGATATACAGAAAGCTATTAGTCGATCATGGAGAATAACACCAGAGACTATCACGTAATATGCAAACATCGCCAATTTCTGGGCCACAAGACAGACAATGTGGATACAACCAAGGAAGAATCTAGATAAACAATGGCTACAGATGCGCTACTGCATCACATAGGGTGATATCGACATGGTCATTAGCGAATGGCCTGATGAATGGAGGATCCCAACCATTACCCGGGAAGTATCGGAAACAATAATAGAAGGAGAGGCAAAACAGGTGGAAACACAGTCTCCGAAAATCCAAGTGCCCAAAAAACCATGAACGAGCCAAAGCAAGTCGACTTAGGCAGACAAAGGGTCCAGGCAGACAGGGACCCAGAAGGGGAAGAAAGAGACTACAGAGCTGACCAACGAACAACCGAAACAAGCTAAGGGAGGGCAAGAGACCACCCCAAACCCCATCACACAAGAACTAGGGGGAAATAAGAGACCAACTGCGCATGAAGGAAGTGCATGCAAGAATAAAAGGTGCAATGAGCATAGATAGACTATACGATCACGAAGGACGATGGGGAAATGATCGCCAGAATGGTCCAGGAGTTCTTAGCAGAAGATTTCAACCATGCAACGCATCACAGGGATAAACTATAAAAAGAGCTGGTAGAAATGGGACAGTTCCTCAAGAAATTCGGGGAAGCACAGACAAAAAGCAGCAACAGAGGCATAGAGCCACCAATAATACAGACCAAAGAAAGAGTGGAGGTAGAAGAATGAGACCCATTCCACTCCATGCCACACGCAAACACAATTATTTACATCAAGCCTAGCATGCTGCGTATGGATGAAATCATGGGGAAGACACCCTTGAAGGATTTGGACCACATCCAATTGGTATTGACACAGATGCCATCAAGGGCACTACACAAATTGCAGGTTAGCGTCGACCATGAGGTACAATCTCGTGCACATAAAAAATTAGTTGAGCTACAACAAGAAACAAAGAAGTGCGAGGCACTAGAAAAAGTTTGTGAGCAAGCCAAGCTCGAAACTCTGGAGGAAAAAGAACGCAGGAATGAGCTGGAACGAAGAGTGGGGGGAGTTTTTGAGAAACTCCCAAGCACCGTGCAAGGGAATAAAATCCCAGTAGTAGGTAAGATTGACCAGATTGCGCAGGCAATTGATCAATATCAGAAGGAGATCGAGAATCTCCACCAACAACTCACACCAACCACTCCACTGAAAGTGAAGGAGAAAAGGAAGAAGGAAGTAGGAAACAATAGCGCAACTGGAGGAGATGGAACAACATGTTAGCATAGCAACTGAATTGCTCGATAAAGAAATGCAAATTTGGACAAGGTTGGAGGAGGATCCACAGGTCCAACGCTGTGACAAGGAGGAGGAAAGGATCAATGCAATGATCCAAGAACTCAAACAGAGGTAGAAGACCATACCAATCCTAGAATGAGTCAAAGGGAAGTAGGAAATGAAGAAGATGCAAGCATAAATTATCACTGCACAAACATAGTAACATGAGCGTCAGGCTCAAATAGGCCACTACAGGAACGAGTAGCATAAATACTCGCACATGAAGAAGGAGCTAAAACACATATAACATAGACCCAGACCAAATGTGCAGGATTGTTGAGCGACGAAGTGGCAGTCAGATAGTAGACACCATCAAGGAGAAGACCGCGCAGGCACTAACAAAAGCAACAGAGCTCAAGGAAAAGTTGAAGACAATCACCAAGGAGATCGATGAAGCTCAGAAGGATTAGGTGACTCGGGACAAGTCACATGTCAGTGTTGGGGGCCTGTTAGCACCAGGACGAAGTGGAAATAAGGATGATCGTGGGAAAGAAAGCGTGTAGAAATGGAAGTAACAGCTGGAAGGTAACACAACACGCGCACATGCAAGAAAGCTTGCACAAGGAAAACGATAGCTGGAGGAAGAAAAACACGCGTGCATGGGAGGAAGACCTAACATCGATAGGGTTAGGGTTTTGGTAATACATTGTAAATGGCTGAAGAGCCCGATATATATAAATAGAGATACACAAGTATCATAGAGAGATGGATTCGCTTTTGTATTAGTTCAACTTTTGTAATGTTCTATCATAGCTATGTACGAGTTGATGTGTTATGTAATATGGTTATGGACCAATTTTGTAAGCTGTTGAGATAGAACAGAGGAGAGGAGGAAGATACGAGGATTAGATCGCAGGCTATGGAGCCTGGTGCGATATAGTTCGCCTCATACAGATCTTACCTATCAGAGGAAATTGTAATCACATGGTGCTGGAGATGCATACCTACCATAATAAAAGAGCCAAGAGCCAAATATTTGTGGACGTAGCCCAGGAGGGGGTGAACCACAACAATATCTGTGTAATGTGATGAATGCATGTATATATTTATTTGCTTTCAACATTTAATTGTTATGCTTAATGAATGAGTTAATGCATTGTGATGGAATACGATTGTGCTATTTAGGGAACTAAACTGTGAAGGATAGATGCAACCTCGTGAGTACTAGTAGATTGCAGTCACGATTTGTAGTAGATGGATCATATTAACAATCCCCTATCTCATACTCAATCCTAGGCTATAAACGCCTAAGTCTTACAACCACCCATTTAAAGGTATCTCGGGTGAGACTGCGTAGTGCACTCTATGTACTGTGTTGCCTTCTGGTTTACCAGGAGGGCCGATAGTCTTAGAGGCTTTGTTGGAAACCCGAAAGACATGAACCCTGGGTCAATATCTTAGATAATAAAAGGAAGCAGTTAAACCAACATATGCTATGGAATACAAAGACCATTCCTATAGGAATGTCAATCTAGGAATATTTTCTAATCAAGTCAAATGTACCATAGAGATTCGTCTCAACCTATATTCCTTAGAGAATACCAGTCCTAAACCATTTTCCTAATCGGGCCACAATTTGTGCCTTAGGAAAATACTAGTCCATGACATGTCAACAAACTATCAACCTGGACCATTCTCCACAGAGAAAATACCTGTCCACCAACAATCTATTCTATCTGGACCATTCTCCACCAGAAGAATGTCTGTCCACAAGCACACTGACTATCCATCTAGTTGATAATAATTTTCAACACTGCTGATAGTCTACATGGAAATAAAAACAATGTCATTCAATAGAACACAAGTGTGTCTATCTATAGTAGTACACAACTACAATCCAGTGGTACACCGCCACACCAAGTAGCACAAAGATACTTAATCAGTGACACATAGTCACAAAACATACATCTACTGTTCAGAGACATACATTCTCCATAGAAATCATATCATCTAATATCAACCTGCACATAAAACAATATCATGATATAAACTGAGTCATTTGGTCCATTCTTCCACTCACATTTGTGAGATCTGGAAGAGAATCAGAAAGTAAAACATCAGGCATGGGATATATGAACTATTCTTCTCAAGCATAGAAGAATAATTGTCCCTTATTTCTGAGCCTGGACCATTCACCTAACTAGGCCATTCCTCCGACACTAAACATAGTGCAACCTAGATAGAATGAGTTCGCCCTAGGAAATGTCTGTCCCTGATTGCTGAACCTGGACCATTCACCTAATTGGGCCATTTATCTGACACTAAACATAGTCCAACCTAGAGAGAATGAGTCTGCCCTAGGGAATGACTGTTCGAACCATTTTCTAATGGAAATGACTGTCTTGCACCAACCTCCAAAACAGACCATTCTTCGAAACTGCTCACAATTGTGAACTTCGAAAGAATGACTACTCGGCGAGGTAGACCATTCTACTTGACCACTACTCAGAGTGACTGCCAAGAAGAATGACTGTCCTAGAACATTCCCCCACACTCGACACAAGGGGAATCGTTGTCTATGGTACATCATCAATCTATCGAATTATTTTCATTACGAAAATGACTGTCCGATCTGGACCATTTTCTGAACTGGAAAATGCCCGTCTGTAAAAAATATCAAACCAATTTCCGAACAGGAAAGGAAATGCTCATTCTGGACCATTTTTCGAATTGAAAAATGACTGTGCATAAATAAATAACACATCAATGGTCCCTCCCAACCTAGGAGTAATCTATTCATTTTTCAATAAGGAAGTTGTCTTCACGAGCTCCAACTTGTTTCTTGAGTACACAAACTTTTTCATCTTGGACAGAGGCTTTACCAAAATATCTGCTATCTGCTCATCTGTGGAGATATATTGGAGAACCACTTCTCTTTTCTAGACTTCATCACGGAGAATGTAATGCTTGATCTCAATGTACTTCGGTCTGTCTGGAACACTGGTTTTCTCTGAAGGATTCATATAGCTCTGATCATTACAATATATCATGGTTGAATTCAACACTTTTGTTTCCTGCTAGCTCATGACATCGTGGAAAGGCTCAAACTGAAACATATCCAAGTAGCACTTCTTCTGTCATCATGAGAGTTTGTCATGGATTAGCAATCTATCATCCTGGACTTCTAAGTAACCATTTTGATACATTATCTCTATTATAGAAATTTTTCACCACGCTTCTGCTGTGCATGAGAGGCTTTGCACCAAGTTGTTTGAATACATACGAGATCTTCTTCCATCTGCATACAAGGGTCTCTTTCTGGTATACCTAAAAACCTTGAGGTTTCTCTACATATGCTTCTTGTTCAATTACTATGTTGAGGAGAATAGTCCTTACATTCATTTGATGTAAACTCCAATCCATGGATATTACAGAGGATATAATGTCTCAGGTAGAAGTATATCTGCTTACTGGAACAAGCTATCATCATAGTCTTCTCCCTCCATCCAGGAGAAACTTTAGTTCTGAATCTCGCAATGCTTCCATTCATAAGTCTTTCATACACTATTCTTCATCACAACTTCCATTTCTTCTGCTTGATTGCTTCTAGTGGGTTCAAACCAAGCTAGTAGTCTTGTGATTCTCGATATAATGACTGGTTGTTTTGTATTTTCTTTCTCTCTTGGAATCTTCATGTTCTTCCTCATGTTTCTCTTTAGCTCTTGGGTCCATGGAGTTTTTTATAGATTCCATGCCCTGAAGATTCCAAATTCTTCCTTTCATCATAGGATCATGGATGTGGATGGACATCCAGGGATACTTTAAGGCTTCTTTTCGAAGAAGACTTCTTCTAAAGTCAAACTGAACATGTGCTACTTTTCATGGCTGCTACCATCAATGGGAACATGGATAGATACTTCATAATCCTTAATGGATCATATTATTTAGGATTAGCTCCCTCCTAATCCTTGCTTCATGCATGAATGCATGCTCTTCTTTTGGAATTATATAATCGGCTCCCTCCATCTAAGAGAGTCCATGCTTCTGTCTGCATCCTTATTGCCTTCTGCAAAGTGTCACAAGTCTTTTTCTAATTTCCTCTTGATTGCTGACTTCTTTCTGTTTTTACTTCTTCTAGGTTTCTTCAAGTTTGATTATGATTTTGGCTTATCTTGCAAATGTTACTTATGTTAATATCTTCCATAGGAATTGTTACCAAGGATTGTCAATGTGCTTCATCTTTTCATGTGTATTGCTTGACTTGTAGTCATTGTGATAGCAATCCTTATCTTGTTATTTTTCCATAGGTATTGTTTCTCTTTGAACATCTTATCTTCTAAGAAATAGATATGTAACATATGTACATAAAATATGTAAACATGGTATGTACAAGAATTATGAAGAATATTGTTACCTTGTCTTAGAAGAAGAAGTCTATTTTATCCTGCTTGGCCTTCTTTGAGGGTTCTCTTTCTTCGACAACTGTTGTTTCATTTGTTTCCTTCCTTTTCTTTAACTCAGGACAATGGTTCCTGTAGTGACCGTATTTTTGACAGTTGAAGCATTGTATCTTTGACATATCCTTTTCTTGATTTGGTTTCTTCCTTGAGCCAAACTTCTTCTTATTCCTAAAATTCTTGAACTTTGCTGTGAAATCTTGATCATCGTATTTCTTTTGGGATTTCTCTTTTGCGCTAATCCTTGATTCTTCTTGTGCACAACGAGTCCAAAGTTCTTCAAATGTGGGATACTCCTTTCTTGTGTTCATGCTTGCGAAAAATGCATCCCATGTCTTGGGAAGGCCATTGAGTACTATATTTACCAGTTCCTTCTTTGAAATTATTTCTTCAATAGCTTGTAGTTGATCTCTTAACTGAGATATTCTCACAAGGTATGATGTTATGTTGTCATCATCATTCATTTTTATGTCACAAAGCTCATTCTTTAGACTTATTACTTGTCTAATGTTTTTGACTGAGAAGAGGTTTGTTAGGGCATCGTACATCTTCTTAGATGAGTCAAGATAGGAGTTGTAGGGTATCAAGTGGTCTTTTATAGAGTCCACTATGATACTCATGGCATTAATGTCATTGTTTTTGAACTTCTCCATAACTGCAAAGTTCTGAGGTTCCTTCTCTTTTCCTTCTTCAAATTGTGGTTCCACGATCTTTCCTTTCACGATATCCAACACTTTATTTTTGGCAAGGATGAAGTCAATCCTTGTCTTCCACGCTTTGAAGTTAGAAGCCCCTTCTAACTTGTTTTCTGACTTCATAGAGTAAGTCATAACTTCTTTGACTTGGTCAACCTTTTACTTTGACCAAAAACTCAAACTTGATGTCTTAGCTTGCTGAGAGTACTAGGAGGTGCGCTAGGTTAAGGAATACCAGGCTATCTAGAAATTAGGTCAATATCTTCACTTAAGGTGCCTAAACAAGAGGGTTAGGGTTTTGTTGCTGCAGTAAAAACGTTGACTGCAACTGCAACTGTAACTGAGCAAATCCTCCCAATCTATCTTCCAGCGGTTAGACTACCTGAAGATAGTGTGGGCCCATAACCTGTTAGAATTAAAGAGATGTGATCGTTTAACCATAGACAATATAACAATATTGTCACCCAACCATAGGCCGAAACCATCCCCGGGCACCTTAACCTTGACAAAGAATGATCCTGGAAGCAAACCCCAGGCCTAATATCCAATCAATGTAGCGTACCTCTCTCTAGAGAAAGCATACATGGAAGAAATTCCAAACCATAACCAATAGAAAGTCCAAGCCTAAACCGAGAATACAGATTGTAGTAGCTGCAACTGTAGCTACTCTCCAGACTTGCACACTTACCTAGTTTTTGCAACACACACTTGTACATTTCTGCAGTTGTAAGCTGTGTGTACCAAATGAGATATGGCTTCCTTTATTTATACTATTTTTCCTGAGCTGTCTGGGCCGAATTCTCATTCTAGAGGATAAACACTTAATATTAAATATTTCCTTGAGCTGACTTGTCTTCTAGGGTTATGTTCAATGCTTTAGGGTTTCTTCTTGCTTCCCAGAATATTTTATTCTGGTTAAGGTTACGTGGAGGTAAATACCTTCCACAACTACCATGATATCAACATGAAAATGGAAATATTTCCTTACCCGACTCTGATTTTTTAGTTCTTCAATCCATTTTCACACTATTCGTTGGACATGTGCATGCTTTGATAAAAAGTAGTGGTGCTCTGTATCTGGTTTACCCTTGTCCATTTTCCTGACCTTTGAGTCATCCTCCCTGCGTAAAGCTGCATGAGCGAGGAAGATATTGCATAGGCCCAACTTATTTCAGCTACTTCACCAGTCGTCGACATCCCACTTAGGTCTCCATATCTGCCTCTATCCCTTCCACATCCATTGCCCCTCCCCCATTTGTTGAGACTCCTTTAGTCTCTGCATTTTCAGAGGAAGATTGGAGGCCGATCCTAATCGTGGAAGATCCCAACCTAATCCAATCGCCCAAAATAACGTTAGATGTGTCTATCCACCACCCAGAGCCTTATCCTCCATGTTATCCCACCCCATGTAGCCCACCCTTCCTTGACCCAGGTCTCTTTGGATGGTAGGGTGAGAGGCCCTAGCCCACAATGCAATTCACCGGAGGAGCATTGGGGCTGGGCCATAATTAAAGAAGAAATTGTGGAAGCTCCTGCTCAGGCTACCAAGGCTGCTCCAAACATTCCAGCACCAGACGACGTCCCTCCTTCGTGAAGCTTCTTAGAAGAAAATTTGCAGTTGATTTTTGACTTGCGTGGGGAGGTAGCGAACTTGCTTTTCAGTATGGAATTCCTCAGTAGATGACTAGACACTTTCATGGACTTTGTCTCAAGCGAGTATGCCAACCAACGTTGCCCAACGTGTCGCTAGTCTTATACGTTTGCCTCTTCCTGGTACACTCCTCCTCAGGGCGGTGGGGGACCATATGCCCCAATAATTTGGATTTTTCTTTCACGTTTATGTTTTGTTTTAGCTTCTGAGACACAATAGACTTGATCTACAGTGGGAATTTTTGTAATATCTCTATATTAGAGACTTCCATCTCTCTGGTTTTTGGACATTGATATTCAATGACACATGGACTTGGTGTTGGCTCTGGTTTCCCTAGTTGGAAGGCCACGTGCCAGGTCCATAATATTTGTATGGTTTTGTGTTTTAAGGTAATAGCAACTTTTAATTTACAATGTTTCCAAATATTAAAACTTACTACATGTTAAAAAATAGTTTTTTTAACGATAAAAGGTAAATACAATGGAAAAGGGTAAATTATTGTCATAAAGATCACGAGGAAAGAACTGTGGAATTATCTAGCGAGACCACCAATAAATCCAAATTTTCTTCATCTTCAAGAACCTTCGGGTAATTTAGAGTATTGTTTTCAATTTATTTTAAAATGAAGTCTTCTAAGTCTATTAGGTCTAGAAAAACCCTGTCTGTTGAGGAGTAGGATTTAGATGATAGAGA
>JASDQU010010334.1:133717-151926 GCA_032191745.1 Picea mariana | reverse complement strand
CAAAGTGGTTTAAGAGATTTTAGAAGTTAAATAATAAAGTGAAGTGATGAGTGTACTATAATTCAAAGTGAATACAAAATAAATTATTTAAATAATAAATTTAATGGATAAATTAGAAGTGGGTTAACCTTAAAATAAGGAAAGTGGGAAAAGTGACCTAGAAGATGCTTCTAAGGAAGCTACTTGGAGAGTATAAATAAGAGGCAAGGCTATCTCATTTTATATCACACTTGAGAATATTGAATATCTATAGGTTACTGAGGTAACCAAAGGATATCTAAGCCGAATTTAAGAGGGAAGGTGAAGAAAAGAAGGGCAGAATTCAAGGAACGATAAATTATTTTGATGATGCTTTCTAAGGTATGTTATTTACAGGTCATCTCACCATTTTCACAATAAAGTTTTTCATAGAATGATTCAAACCATGAAATTGATAGGCCATTGAGGAAACATATCCAAGTATCTGTGGTAAAAATTTCATCTTGTGGGTCGTTGTATTTTTGGAGTTACACTCCACGGAAAATAGGGTTTATGGCTAGTCCTGAAACTAGTCTAAAACAGGTGTTTCGGGTAAAAACGTCATAGCTTATTCATAACAGATCCAAATTTAGTAAGAAAAAAGTTTTTTGTTAGAGTACAATCTTTAGTATTCTGTGTAACATTTTCAGATCGATTCAACCAATATTTCGTGCAGGGAACGCTCTACAAGGTCTCTCTCTAGAATAAGCCAGAATTCAGCAAGGTATGCCATTTTTTCTATAACTCCTTTTCTGAGAGGTTCCAAGTAGTGACACCTAGATTAATTGCAGAAAAAAAAACTAAAGAACATTGTGTACTATTTTTAGATCTTTACTCATTACAGGTACATAGTTATGATTATTTCAAGTTAGGGTTGTTGACTAATCCCAAACTAGTCATGTGAGAGTAAAGAAAAGTTTGATGAAAATGCTAGTCTCTTGTTGTGAAAGTTAAGGAAGGTTTGCAGGTATGTGATTATATACACTACGTCTATTACAAAGTTACAAATTATATTTGGATGATGAAATTGATGAGGGATTTTGGTTAAGGTACATGTTGGGTACATGGTTGAGACAAGTAGTTGATGAACTGGCACATACATGAGGTGTATAGTTGATGATGTTGGTACATATTGATGATTCATAGTTGATGAGTAGTTGACACATGATTGGTACATGGTTGGATGCACCTGTTTATGGTACATGTTGACTACAGGTTGGTGCATGGTTGATGCACTTGTTTATGGTACAAGTTGATTACAGATTGAGGTACATGTTGATGCATGGTTAAGGTTTATTGGTATAGGTTTATAGTGGTATATTTAAAAATATTAGTGTGATAGTGGTTCCATCATTCTACTTCTACTTCAGGGAGGTTGAACAGGGAAAGGACATGTGGTTGTAGCCACTTCCGGTTGTAGTCAGCGAACATAGGGGGTTGTAGATTCCTTTTGGTTGTAGCCAGAGAATAGGGGAGTTGGAGCTTCCCTCAGGTTGTAGCCTAAGAAACAAGGGGGTTGGAGCCTGCTTCCAGTTGCAGCTGGAAAACAAAGGAAGTTGGTGCTTCCAATGAATGTAATTCTTCAGGACATATAAGAAAAAACATTTTGTGGTTTTCTCCCGCTTTGGGTTTCCACGTAAAACACTGGTGTACTATGTATGTGTATGATTGTTTATTTGTTCATTTCTTATTTACTCTGCAGTTATTGGATGATAATGCTATATTGATATAACACTTGGATTATATGGTTAAAAAGGATTAAATTGCTCTATTACTGATTCACCCCCCCTCTCAGTAATCCAACATTTGGTATCAGAGCAGGTTCCTTCAGAAATCAGTTTAACCACTGAAAGGTAGATCATGGAGAGAAACAACTTGTATAAAAATGGAATACCACAGTTCAATGGACATGAGTATGCATTTTGGAGCATAAGGATGAAAACATATATACATGCACATGGATTTGAAATTTGATAATCAATTGTAGATGGATACACAACACTAACAGTTTCGCCAACAAATGACAAAGCAGTGAAACTCGGTTAGAATAATTCCAAATCTAAAAATGCACTTCTAAATGGTCTTAGTGAAACAATATTCACCAAAGTTGTACATTGTAAATCCGCTAAATAGATTTGGGACAAAATTTGAAATATTTATGAAGGAGATTCAAAAGTCAAAGCAACAAAGCTTCAAACTTACAGAGGTCAATTCGAACAACTTAAGATGAAGAAAGATGAGAATATTGCAGCTTACGTTTTATGAGTTGATGAAACAGTAAATGAAATCATAGGATTGGGAGAAGAAATCAAAGAATCTGTAATTGTTCAAAAAGTACTAAGATATCTTCCTATGATATTTGACTCTAAGATATCATCACTAGAAGAAAGATCAGATCTAAACTCAATAAGCATGGATGAATTACATGGAGTCTTCACAGCATATGAAATGAGAATTGAACAGGAAAATCCAGATATAAAAGAAGCAACCTTCAAAGCATCTAAAAAGTCAAAGCAAAAGGAAAGGAAAAAAGAAGAACATAGCAACAACAATGACGTCTCAGAAGATGATGAAGAAGTGGCCAACTTGTCAAAATACTGAACAAGGGAATCGACGATAGGTATAGAGGTAAGCTTCCTTTGATTTTTTTTAATTGTGATGGTATTAGTCATTTTTCTAACAAATGTCCTTATAAGAAAAAGAGAAATTATGAAGGTTACTCAAAAGACACACAAACATATAAAGTCAAAAGAACCACAAAGAAAGTTTTCAAGAAAAGCTTATGCACCAAAGAGGACATCTCATCATTAGATGAAGATGAAGTCAATGACAATGAGATAGAAAGAGTTCTATTCATGACAGTAGAAGACTCTGATAAAGAAGACTCCGAAGAAGAATATGAAGAAGCCGAAGAAGGATATGAAGAAGTCGAAGAATAAATTGAAGAGGCTGAAGTTGACTACCAAGAGAAATTAATGTGTGCCATAGAAGTTATCAGAAGACAAAAGAAGAAAAACAAGAAACCACATGCATAACTAGACAAGAAAGAAGACACTCAAGAACTAGAACAAATGATCACAAATTTGAAGGTTCAAATAGAAGAAGATAAAATAATTGAAGGAGCACTCAAAGAACAACTAGAAGAAAAATACAAGATCATCGGAAATTTGGAAGCAGAGATTGTCACATTAAGAAAGGATCTTCAAAAGAAAAATATGTAGAATAGCTCAAAAGTTTTGGATGACATTATCAACAGTAAAAAATCTCACCATGACAAGTCCGAATTTGGATACAATCAGATAGAAAAATGATTAAGCTCCAAAACAACAGAGCAAGAAACATATCCAAAAAGATTTTCAGAAATAATCAAGGGGGATAGGAAGATATACAAGGAAGATTATAGGGACACTCCTCCACCGAGAAGATTCATATTTCAGAATAAAAAACCAACATATAAGCCTTAGGAAGAAGAATAATTCATAAGAGCACTTCCTTTCAAAAGATCTTTAACTCCCAGGTATCAAACTATCTTTTTTGGTTTATGTTATGCATGTAATAATTTTGGACATAAAGCTGTGAATTGCAGAGCTAACAACAGGAACAAAAACAACTTTGAAAGTCATACACAAAGGGGTTATTCAAGAAGGCCTAGTGAAACATAGAGAAGAAGTTACAACATGTTTGAATATTTGAGCACTAAAGTAGAATGTTACAAATGTAACAATTTTGGACACATGGCCAAAGATTACATAATGACAGTCCCTCTTAGAGAACTGCAAAAAAATAACAACAGTCACAGACAAGAATTTCAGAAAAGGACATGGATAAGAAAGCAGGATCAATATAGCAATGAAGAATGCACACTCGCTCTACAAGCTAAGAAGAATAAACGTGGTTGGTATGTTGACAGTGGGTGTTCAAAACACATGACAGGTGATAGAGACATGTTTCTTACATTATGAAAGGAAAGAGATGGATCAGTCTCCTTCAGAAATGATGATTCAACCAAAATCATTGGAAAAGACACAATCAAAATTGGGAACAAGAATACAAATGCAGAAAATGTTCTACTAGTAGAAGATATGAAACATAATCTTCTAAGTGTGAGTCAAATGTGTGACCAATGTCATAAAGTTACTTCCGATTCACAANAGCAACATATATGTGTTAAGTGAAATTGGAAATGAAAAGTGTTGTCTAGGAAAGGAAGATGAAAGTTGGCTATGACACAAAATAATGGGTCACATACATTTTGATAACCTTGTCAAATTCAGCAAAAGAGAACCAGTGAGATAAATGCCCCAGATCACGAAACCAACCAACACTTTATGCAAGCATTGTCAACAAGCAAAGCAAACAAAGACCAGGTTCAAATCAAAGGAATATTCAACGAAAATACCACTGGAAATTGTGCATACTAATATAGTTGGACCAACTACAACAAATGACTTAAAAGGTGAGAAATACTTTATGTTATTAGTTAATGATTATACAAGAATGACCACAGTTTTCTTTCTCAAGAATAAGTCAGAAGATTTTGAAAACTTCAAGATCTACAAGAAAATGGTTGAAAATGAAATGGATTCANATCGAACAATGCTAATGGATTCCAAATTGATAGATATTTTTTGGACACATGCAGTGCATACAATAGTTCACATTCAAAACAGAGTAATGCTCAGAAACAACATTGACAAAACTCTTTACGAGATATGGAAATGAAGACCAACAAATGTAAAGCACTTCAGAGTTTTTGGAAGCAAATGCTACATCAAAAGAGAAGATGGTAGAATGGGAAAGTTTGACTCTCGTATGGACAAAGGAGTACTTGTTGGTTACTCAAGTACAAGAAAATCATACAAGCATTACAACTTGAGATTGAACAAAGTGGTGGAAAGCATCAAACTAACAATTGATGAAACAGGTAGACAAGAATTAAAGGAAGAAGAAAATGAATCAATGGAACAACTTTACGAAGAAGAAACAAAAGATGAAAAAGAAGGGGAAGACAAAGAGGATTCGACAGAAACAAAAGAGCAAGTTCAACAAGTAACTCCAAAAACACCTAGCAGACAAGTACAAAAGAATCATGCTTCAGATCAGATTATCAGAAACAAAGACGCAGGAGTTGAGACTAGAAGAAGAGTCTGTTCACCAGAACAAACACACCTAGCACTCATATCTACGATTGAACCAACCTATTTTGAAGAGGCCAACAGGGATGAATTTTGGAACAAGGCCATGGATCAAGAATTGGATCAAATAGAGAAAAATGACACTTGGGAATTGGTTCCAAGACCAAAGGATAAGAATATGATCGACACAAAGTGGGTATAAAGGAATAAATTGAATGAATATGGACAAGTTACAAGGAACAAAGCTAGATTGGTATGTAAAGGATATGCATAGGTTGAAGGAATCGATTGAAGAGACATTTACCCCAGTTGCCAGAATGGAAGTAATCTAATTGCTTTTAGCTTATGCATGCTCCAAAAATATTAAAGTGGATCAGATGGATGTAAAATCATATTTTCTGAATGGGGAACTTGAAGAATAAGTCTACATTGAACAACCAGAAGGATTTCAGTTGTCAGAGAACACATATTATGTGTGTAAATTAAATAAGGCCTTGTATGGTCTAAAACAGGCTCCTAGAGCATGGCACTCTAGACTGGATAAATATCTACATCAGGAAGGGTTCATAAAAGGAAGTGCAGACAACAACCTCTACATAAAGGTAAGTCAAGATAGTATTTTATTAATTGAAGTTTATGTTGATGATATTATTTTTGGTAGTGATGATGATAGGTTAAGCCAAAAATTTGCAAAGGATATGCAGAATGAATTTGAAAGGTCATTACTTGGAGAACTATCCTTCTTTCTGGGACTTTAGATACATCAAAGCAACGAAGGAATTTTTATTTCTAAAACCAAGTATATCAGAGAAATGCTAAAGAGGTTCGGAATGGAAGATTGCAAACCAATTATCACTCCCATGCAAACCAGTTGAAAGTTAAGCAAAGATGATGATTCAAAGTCTACAGATCAGAGACAATACAGGTCAATGATTGGTAGCCTACTATATGTGACAACATCCAGACCAGATGTAATGCAGGCAGTTGGACATGTGGCATGATTTCAAGCAACACCAAACGAATCACATGTATTAGCAATGAAGAGTATTTTTAGATATCTCAAAGGAACAAAAGAGTTTGGATTATGGTATCCAAAAGTAAAGGATCTATCACTTATTGCCTACACATATGCAGATTGGGCAGGTTGTATTGATGAACGACAAAGCACCAGTGGAGCAACGTTCTACTTGGGTGAGTGTTTAGTATCATGGATAAGCAATAAAAAATCATCAATATCTCTATCTACAGTTGAGACAAAGTATATTGTAGTAGCAACATGTTGTACACAGGTTCCATGGATGAAAAAAACTCTGACAGATATACAGGTTGAGTATGATGAGCCCATTCCGATCTATTGTGATAATACAAGTGCCATCAATATCTTAAAGAACCTGGTGATGCACTCCAAGATGAAGCACATTCCAATAAAGTATCACTTTCTATGGGAATAGGTTGTAGAAAAGAACATCAGAGTTGAGTATGTGGGCACAAAAGAACAAGTGTCAGACATATTTACAAAACCACTTCCATGGGAAGCCTTTGAGTATCTTCACCAAAGACTCAGAGTTATTTCTACTCCAAAATGAATGCTTTTGAATGCTTATCTTAAATGTCTTAGATGTACACGAGGAAGCACCATAAAGAGGACAGTTCAGGTTGGGAGATCAGACAATTCAGTTAGGGGGAGCAGCCCCATATGGAAATATACCTTTTCCATTGATGACAAAGGGGGAGAGATTTATCAGATGCAAAGGACAAAGACATGACTCTAGGGGGAGCAATGGTCACGGAGATGCAGAGGACATAGGCATGGTTCCAGGGGGAGCATGAGTGATATGCCTTCAATATTGCATGACATGATTTCAGTATTGCATCAGAGTGTTTCCATCAATGCCAAATGGGGACATTGTTGATTAATGTTGGTTTTCATTGATGTCAACCCTTGAAGAAAGTCTGGTAGCGAATTCTGGTAGCACAAAGGTTTGGGTAATGGACCCAAGGCTATTTCATGTATAATGGCATGAGTTTTAATATATTTGAAGATAATACTATTCTATATGGATAGTACATGTCATTCCATTCTCGGTGGTATGTGGAATGTCACATAACTCCTCACGGTTAGAGAGTTATGACCATGAGAAGTTGGAGAACCTAGGTTTGGGTAATGAAACCAAGTTTGTTCGATGGATAATGGTATGAGTTTTGATATATTTGAAGATAATACTATTCTTTATGGATATTACATGTCATTCCATTTATGGTGGTATGTGGAACGTCACATAACTCCTCACAGTTTGAGAGTTATGGCCTTACGAAGTTGGAGGACCCTCATATGTCATCTAGAAGCCCCAAAAGGTCAAAGTAGTCAAAGTGGTTTAAGAGATTTTAGAAGGTAAATATTAAAGTGAAGTGATGAGTGTACTATAATTCAAAGTGAATACAAAATAAATTATTTAAATAATAAATTTAATGGAGAAATTAGAAGTGGGTTAACCCTAAAATAAGGAAAGTGGGCAAACTGACCTAGAAGATGCTTCTAAGGAAGCTACTTGTAGAGTATAAATAGGAGCCAAGGCTCTCTCATTTTATATAAAACTTGAGAATATTTAATATCTATAGGTGACTGAGGTAACCAAAGGATATCTAAGCCGAATTTTAGAGGGAAGGTGAAGAAACGAAGGGCGGAATTCAAGGGAGGATAAATTCTTTTGATGATGCTTTCTACGGTATGTTATTTACAACTCATCTCAACATTTTCACAATAATTTTTTTTTCTAGAATCTTTTAGACCGTTAAATTGATAGTCCATTGAGGAAACATATCCAAGTATGCTTGGTAAAAATTTCATCTTGTGGGTCGTTGTATTTTTGGAGTTACACTCCGTGGAAAATAGGGTTTGTGGCTAGTCCTGAAACTAGTCTAAAACATGTGTTTCAGGTAAAAACGTCATAACTTCTACATAATAGATCCAAATTCAGTAAGACAAAATGTTTTGGTTAGAGTACATTCTTTAGTATTCTGTGTAACATTTTCAGATCGCTTCAACAAATATTCCGTGCGAGGCACACTGTACAATATCGCTCTCTAGAGTAATCCAGAATTCAACAATGTATGCCATTTTTTCTATAACTCCTTTTCTGAGAGGTTCCAAGTAGTGACACTTAGAGGAGTTGCACAAAAAAAATTGAAGGACATTGTGTATTGTTTTTAGATCTTTATTCATTATAGGTACATAGTTAATATTATTTCAAGTTAGGGTTGTTGAATAATCCCAAACTAGTCATGTGAGACTAAAGAAAAGTTTGATGAAAATTCTAGTCTCTTGTTGTGAAAGTTAAGGAAGGTTTTCAGGTATGTGATCATATACACCGGGTCTATTACAGAGTTACAAATCATATTTGGATGATGAAGTTGATGAGGTCTTTTGGTTAAGGTACATGTTGGGTACATGGTTGAGACAAGTAGTTGATGAGCTGGCACATACATGAGGTGTATAGTTGATGATGTTGGTACATATTGATGAGTCATAGTTGATGAGTAGTTGACACATGATTGGTACATACTTGGTACATGGTTGGATGCACTTGTTTATGGTACATGTTGATTACAGGTTGTTTGGTACAAGTTGGTGTATGGTTGATGCACTTGTTTATGGTACAGGTTGATTAGAAGTTGAGGTACATGTTGATGCATGGTTCAGGTTTATTGGTACATGTTTACAACGGTATATCTCACAGTGATAGTGTGACAATGGTTCCATCATTTTACTTCTACTTCAAGGCGGTTGGATGGGGCAAGGAAAGGTGGTTGTAGCCGAAGAACATAGGGGGTTGTAGCCTCCTTCTGGTTGTATCCAGAGAATAGGGGAGTTAGAGCTTCCCTCAGGTTGTAGCCTGAGAAACAAGGGGGTTGGAGCTTGCTTCTAGTTTCAGCTAGAAAACAAAGGAAGTTGGACAAATGTGCCTTCCAGACCGAAAAAGGGATAAACTACCGCTGGACAGATGTGCCTTCAAATTTTAGTTTGACGAGCGTGAAGGGAAACAATATCGCTCGACAATATTTTCAATTTTAGGGAGTCTGAAAAGGGCTTAAAGAAGACTCCAGGGGCGCTTCTTTTCTTAAGTAATCCAAATGAGACCAAAAATAATAAATAATCTCTCGTTAGATGTTTGTTTCAAATTTTAAGTGAGCTTGAAAGACAACAAACCATGTTCTTTGGGAGTCCCTCAGGTATGAGCCATAAAAAATGAAGAACAATGGGTACTCAAGACAGTCATGGTGGGACTAAAAGGACTCACAAGCCTATGGAAAAAACTCACAATATGGATGCCAAAATGTAGCAAAGGATCTACCTAGGGAGTCCATGTAGAGGAAGGCTCTACCACCTAATTACTAAACTTCTAAAGCAACATAGAAGGTTTCATGTCACACTTTGGTGGGATCAATCCTATGAAAAGTAGAAAAAAGTCAAGAATATGCAAGATGCAAGGTGATGAGAACCTAACCTATATGAAAATGTCGAAAAACAACTTTACCACAGGATGATGTGAGTGTAACCCATCTCATAAAAACACCAAACCAAAAGAAAAAGTTCATAAGAACGACCCAAATATATCTAAAAAAGAAACTCAAGTACCCACCAAGCCAAGAATAGGAAAAACAAAAGAGAACCAAACTGGGTCAAAAAAGAGCAAAACAAGTCTATAAATAGGGGTAGATAGGTCATTTTAACCATTGCAAATTGGAAAATAACCAAAAATCCAAAAAACCCTCTTCTTTAAAATGCGAATTTGAGGAGCTACGGTGGACGAAAAATCTTCAAACCTGAACCAAGTAAGTACAAATGACCTCTCTCATCCTTTCCATTCATCATTTATTGTCTATTTAATTGTTTAGAGGATGCACACCCTAGTAAAAGGGACGGGTCTGCATGTACGCAGGTTGTCCACGCTCAACACACGTATATACATGAGTAAAGTAACACTTAGCCTGCGTACATATGCGACTGTCTTAAAGACAACCTGTGTACATCTCTTTAAGGTTTCAAAAAAAAAATGAAACAAGAGACTAACCTCACAAAAGTTTATGCAACATGATGTATGTTCACTGTTGAGAGAGAGAATATGAGGAGTTAGATGTCTTGGTAGAGGAGGATCTAGGGGCCATTTCCATGCTCAAGCAGTGTGGTATGTGTAATTTCTTTCAGTTTCCATTAATGAGGGCACAACCTAGGTTACTAAACCACTTGATAGAGTACTAGCACCTAGATGCATAGGCCTTCATGCTAGAGGGCTAATCATTGACTCTGACAACTAAGGATATATACTTTTTGACTGGCCTCTCGAGGAGGGGGGAACTGGTTAACTTGATGACCATTCCTCCAGGATCACACAACATAGAAGACTACATTGGCATGTACTATGAGGCTGTCACTGATAAAGTAGGATCTCAAGTGCCAATTCAAAATATCACAAGTCTCAGCCTCCATATAGTACTTTACATGATTGGGTGGATCACATGATCCTCAACACTTCATCAAGATTTACGTGCACAAATGCATTGTGCAACTCAGTGTCTAGAGGCCACCATCTTTGAATGGAGCACTACAATGCTCACATGTATGAAAAAAGAACTGATTGATTGCCGAAGAAGAAAAAACAAGAAGTTTGGGTTCGGGACCGTGCTGTGTGCATTCTTTTTCAAGAGAGTGCCAAGCTTTAGCCCGCAAGAGACAATACGAGGCCATATTGCCTCTTTTCTAGCATTACGCAGGTGGGCAACTTTGTTTCCTTGGAAGGGTGCAGGGAGAGTACAAGAGGCCTTCAATGATAAATACTTTGACTGGTGGGCCCATCTAATTCCTGTGATTGAGGACTACCCCTACGCAATGATCAGTTTCCTGAGGGATCCTGATATGCCTATTCCCCCTGGCGAGGAGCACGAAGAGATAGGTACACACATTTTTTTAGAGTTATTTCATTTAATTTTTTTTAAATATTATCCTTTTTTATGGTAATGTCAAAGTACTAACTCAATGATCTGTTATATACAGACATGGGATCGATACGACCAACCGAATTCGCCAGGACCAAGCTTTGTCCTCGAGCGAATGTCAGACCAACAACAACAGGGATCAACAGGCGCGGGAGGACCACCAGCCAGAGATGTTGAGAGAGTATTGCGATGAATAGAGAGGAACGTGACAAATCTCACTGGTGCAATGATGATGGCAGAGATAGAGGATATTCCCCCAACCATGCAACCACATGTTGTAGGGGTACCCAGGACTTGGGTTCAAATGTTATGGCATCTTGCGAACGCCACATTTCATTATACTATTGCGAACACCATATTTCATTATACTGGGGCCAACAAGCCTAGGCCATAGCTAGCACTGGACCACATATGTGCCGAGGGCACCTTTTTTGTAAGCTCTTATGTAGATAGGGCTTGATCCTAGAGATGTATACCGAATCTATTTGAGGCTTTATCGCCCACTTTTACTTAATGGTGAAACCTTTCTCTCTTCTTAAAACATCATTCGATTGATGGTAGATCCTACCTTCCATGGGCACTTTAGTATAAAATCATTTTTCATTCTGGTGCTCATGCTGCAAGTTTGTTTCTAGGCTCGGGGGTCCTGTTTAGTCCCGCCATGAGTTTTCATTTGAACTTCATAATTATTAATCTTTCTTGTTCTGGCCTTTTCCCGAGGGACCCCTGTTTTATATGTTGCTCACCAACAACATCACAAAGTCCATAGTTAAGCTCTTTTTATACTCCTTAAAATTGAATATATTTCCGAGTGACATTGTTCCTTGTACACTCGTTAAATGGATCTGAAGGAACATTTGTCCAGTGCAAGTCTACCCCTTTTTCGGACTGGAAAAGACTACTTACAAAAAATGAATACTTTATTCTATGTTCTATAAGAGTTATCCTAAGTTGTGTTTTATACTTTTTCGGTCTCAGGGGACTAAATTTACGAAAAAGGATGAGGGATTCCATAGTTAAGCTATTTTCAGACTCCTTAAAACTGAAAATATAGCTGAGTGTTCTTGTCTCCGCCACACTCGTTAAAAATGTTTTGAAGAGGTTTCCTTTTGGTATAATTTTAACCCTTTTCTAGATCGATTGGACTATATACGAAAAAATTAATACTCTTTCCCTACTGTGACCAGAAGAGTTCTCCTTGGTATGATTTTATTCTTTTTAGGGCCCTGGAGACTAAAATTATGAAAAATACCTTTATGGGAGGTTTACTTCCCAAATTTGAGATGTATTTGCATCTGCATATTGACTACTCACGATTTTAGGCCTAATTCCAGATTCATCATGTTGTTGTTGAACCAATTTCCTATGCATTCCTATCAGTTCCCAACCTTGCAATTTATGCCTTTGCGACTCGACACCTTATCCCTGGAGGAGACATTTGCCCCAGTGTTCTTATCTTGCACATTCTTTCCTTGCATCAAGCATATGTATGTTCCTTGTTCTCTGGAACTAGTTTTATTTCCCGTGATACTCGTTTCCTCCACTATACAATAAGTATTCTTTTATTCTTTTTCAAGATTCTATAACATGAAAAAGACAAAAAAAAAAAAAACCAAAAAGAATGGGAAAATATCTAATCTCTTTTGTTGGCAACAATCTTGTTTCCCTTGAACAAATCACAATCTTTAGTTAATATGTCATCATTTTTGGTTTTAGTATGGATTTATGAGACTTTTTATCTCTTTGAGTTTTTTCTCCCTCGATTGGTTATTCTTCCAACTATATGGAGCATTTGGCGATACCTCCTGTATCACAAATGTATCCCAGTTAATGAGTCATGCTTCCCAGGTCACATAATGTGTTGTGCTTATTTTCAAGGGAAAATTTTCAACTTGTGTTGGCCATTATGTAGTTAGCCTTTGACCTTGCAAGTTGTCCTTCCCAAGAAAAGTCTCATCATCACAAGTATCAATCTCTTCATCCGATCTCTTCCAAATATTTAGCCTTCTGCCACCCCTCATGCTGGATGATGGAGGATGCCTTAATTCCTTCCTTCTAGTGGGTTCCCTCCCATCGAATTCGACACATATTTCTCTGGGAGAGGGATATAGAGATATGTTTGGTACCTTGGGGCTTACAGTAATCAGTGGCAGGTTCCCTCGCTATTGACAGTGGGAATACATCAATATCCCTTACTTGATAGTTTCTACCAGGTGTTCGATGCTAACTCATTTATTCACACTTTTTAGATAGTACCATGGTACCTTGACTCCCATCATCATTATCATTAGGTTGTCTCGTGTTTGTTAACGATATACATAAATGACCGGTAATCAAACAACGTCTCACTGTTTCCGACTTCGACTCATCTATTCACATAATGCATACTTTTACCACAACGGATTATTGTGAAGAATTTAGGTGAAGTATGAGCACCACCTCTTTTGTGCTCCTTCCCGACTAATATGGTTCCACCTCACATACATTGGTACTTGCAGAGGATCGGCTTGTTCATTCTCTTGGTTCTAGATATCCTCTGTTCTTGATCTTGAGACATAGCTCCACTATGTATCTCTTCATGGCTATGATCCGCTTTGACACAGAATCACTGTGTATTCTTCATGACCATGCTTGCCACTTCATATTTATCACATGGATCCACTATGTATTGTTCGTGGCCATGGAAATTAGTCATACTTTCATATGTACGATGGATTCACAATGTATTTTCTTTGGAGGCCATGCTTTATCAGTCCTAAGCATGGGTATGCCCGACTTGAGAAACAAAACTCTTCCTTGATATTTTCTCATGGTTATTAATTTTTGGATCAGTTGTTCGGGAACCTCTGTGGATACTTCGATGCATCCTCACCTCTCAGAGTTCATAGTGTATTTCAAACATCATTTTTCCCTTCTGACCTCACACATTAGGGGGCATCTATTATATCACAAAAAGACACACCTATGCTTTTATGCCATGGCCTAACCCTTTTCTAATGCTTGCTATACTTTTCCCTAAAATCCACCTCCAAAAATCATCTAAAAAACATGATTTAAGAGCATATCCATGGGTTTCCCTAGTGCAGTAGGCGGACATATGTGCCTTTCCTCACTGCAACCTGCAGATGCCCTCATTTTTGGTTAAAAATAAAATAATTTCGTGTTTTCGGGCGGGTTTTTCGGTTGGGCTCATTTCCCAATGACCCTTTCCCATACATAACGAAATCCAACTCGCCAAACCTCTTTGGGAAGATATAAAACAACCATAGAGGGATAAATATGAGAACACAAGTCCCTTGGTGCAAAGTTATGCTATCGATATCTAGAAATCCTCCTTTCCCTATATTCTCTGAGCAACATCCCCTTTAATTTGGAAACTTCTTTTCCATAGATTCTTTCTCATTTTATGTAACTATAGGGTGTCTCCTTATCCCTATCTGAGTCATTGAGAGAAGTATTTATCATTTTAGTTGATGCTTGAGGATTCCTAGAGGAACTTAGATAGTTGGCTTCAAGACGGTGCCTAAGGTTGGACAAGGTTGTAAATTACCTTTTCCACTTACTGGTAAAAAACGATATTCCCCCCCCAATATTTGTCTTCAATGTACATTTATCTTTATGTTTAATTTGAATATAACATATAACATTTACATGTTTTTGATAGTATAACTACTTTTGTCGCAACCTTAGTTTTGTATCTGTCTTGTAGGTCAATTCTAACAAAAGATCAAGAGTTATTCTGCGAATTGGTGTAGGGATCAACATCAAATGGGAGAACAAAGTGTACCTTCTTTTCTCCTCTCTATCCCTACCTTCTCCTAATTGAAGTAGTTATTTTCTTAGGTTTTTTTATGCTTGTTACTATGGGGAGATTGTTATCTCTTTCACTTGGTCTTTCTCTACTGTGATTATGACCCACAATCACCATGTTAGGATTGGTAGGGTAAAGAAGTTGTCCATTTTCATTAAACATCTTCTTGCAATATATTTCTCCTGATAAGAGCTTGTGGAATTTTGGGACCACAGGAATATCTTGAGCATCCGAACTCGACCCTTAATCTTGATCCTTTAAAACTCAATGAACTATTATTAAACTGCACCTACATACATAAGATAAATTCAATGAGATAAATGAATTATCAATAAAATATAGACATACCACAATCGACGTGAGAGAAATTGAAGGAGTGTCAAAGATATGTAATGAGACATCGTTGGAATATGAAGAATTGGCCATTTGATATTATCATTCTTTTTTTCTTGCATTTGAACAAAAATCATCATCTTGGGTAGCATAGAACAATCTAACTTCAAAAATATCTTCGAATAACTTTTATAACTTCATAGAACACTTAAAAAATCATTTCTTTTTTTTACAATATCATTGTTTTATTCCACCCAACTATACAAGAAATTTCAATATGGCTTTACAAAATATGAAAACGTTACTCGATCCCTGAAAAGATCCTCCTCAAACGTAGAAAATGTGAATTTGATGCTCAACCCCTCTTTCACTCTCTTCCTCCTTCCCTCCCCATATTCTGCGCGCCCTCTCTCTCTCTTGTATCAACCCCTCTCCCCCCCCACACTGTATTCCCCACCCTCTCTCACTCACTGTATCCCCTTCCCTCTCTCCCCCACCGATGCACTTTATCATTTGAAAACGTAGTGGTGTGTTTAATTGAGTTAAGCACCGAAGGCCGACCTCCATTATTGCCTCTGTAAATCAAAACCTCCACAAACTTTAAACACGAATGTTTTCATTTGCATTATGAAAATGTAACTTTCTTACGATGCACTATTACTTACATACCTCCCCAGTGTGTTATTAATTACAAGTCACATTGATGCGTTTCAAACTATCTATTGCACCTACGAAAGAAAGTTAGAAAAATAGCACACACTTATTATATTCCTTTGAAATTTATTAGGAAAATAAATTGGTTCTTTATGGATACCACGCTAGTGCATTATGAATACCACATCGGTGCACTACGCACAACATAACGCATCAAAAAACGTAACTTCTGAAAAAAACAACGCACACATTTATCATCAATGTGTCGAAATATATAACGAAAAAATGAGTTGGAATTTGAGTTTTTGTGTTTATAAAGGAAAACCCTATTCATTTTTTTATAGTTTTCCAAATTTTAGAGAGGATATTTCTGCAACAAAGATTTATCAACAAATATTTCTGAGTGGGTGGTTTTTTTTTGAAGAGCCAAATTTGAAGGGGACAACTGTAGATCGCATAGAATTCTGCAGAGTAGAAATTTAAGGTATATGATTTTATTCTATTATTCATCTTTATCATTCTCTTATTTGATTCAAACAATTTTTAGTGCATTCTCAAACAAGAAAAAGGGTTTCATAGTTACCTATTGTATTGGAAGCCCTAATTTCCTAGTTGTTCTTTTGTTTTCTTCTTCTATATTTCACAAGAACATTTTTTAAGCACAATTTATTTATAGGGTTTGGTTATTTATATGTGGTTATTTCCTATCCATTGCAATCAAACCACTCATTGCATTGGATCCTAAACCCTCATGTCGTTGTTGGTTTTTGTTTTTTTAAACGCCTTCATGGCGGCTGGTGTTCTATTTACACAGTAAGTGCACTAGAGAATATTTGTTTGTAAAAAACACCACTTTATTTCAATTCTAAATATTATTAAAAATCCTTTTCATATTTGGAGATGCAAATTTTACACAAACATGCACCCTAGCACATTTATTACAAAGCACACCGTTGATTTTAAAATGGAAAAATCATTGTTTTATATGGAAATCACCATTTCTTGAATTTCTTCAGTGCTCAATGATGCATAGTAAATAGTACTTAGGAAGCCATGTTTTTCTTAATTAATAAAGCACCAGCTGAATATAAAAAATTACAAAACGTTTTCAATTTCACAACAACACTGTTATACTATATCGGTGTGTATATGTATTGTAAGTTTTAAGCCTTTGAAGTAAAGCATGCACATTAATAGACACATGAGATTTAACTTGTAAACCCTTAACCGAGAAAACCACCACCTAATAGATATCTATTAACCTTGGCCAAACCGGACAACTGAGGCACCTCACAATGGAGCATCTCAAGCCATTAAATAGGCTTCATCAATTACAACCCTAATTCTTTTACTAGAATTGGATTACAATGCAAAGACAAGCATGACCTTAAGATAACCATGCAAACACATACATGGAGTGGAGATATACTTGATAAGACATGTATATACATGCATAGCTATGCAAAGACTCACATCAACTACCGCGGGTTACCCAATACCATGGGCTCGTAAACTAGTAACAGTAAACCCAACAATGATCGAATCAATGACTCTATGATCGAGTAAATATTAACCCAACATTCGCCCATTTAAACTTGACTTGGGATAAATACCTACCCCCCTCAAAGTTTATAAATCGGGTATCATGAATACAACATACCCCCTATCATCTAGGTCTACATCTAGACTTTATATTGGTGAACATCTTACCGGGGGTATGCATTCCTGGTCTTATAGTCATATGCCCATTTACATGCAAAAACATTTATGCTTCCATCCTCTCACCTTTTGTTGGCTCAGGGGCAGACTCGGGGTTCATTCCAAGAGTGCACCAACAAGCCCTAGCTATTGGCCCTTTCGGAAACACCTGCGAAGCAGATGCAGTCTCAGCCGAAGTAGCTAAGAGGGGGGTTTCAGGACAAAGATGTCTACAACCAGGGGAATATCAAGTGGAACTAATACAACAATAATGTAGCATTCATGTGTCACTTATCAACTAGATCTATTTTGAGCAGCTATAGATCTGATCTAACACAATAATGTAAATGACAACATAACAATGATAGGAATCCAGGCATCAATCACATATACGACACAAAATGTATGTGGTTCACCCTCTCTCTAGGCTATGTCCACAGAACTTTGCTTATGATATATTAAGATAAAGCTTACATTTCTGATCTATGCTCTGGCCAATAGATCCTCTCTCTTCTTCTCTCTTTCTCTCCCCTTCCTGCGCACCCAGCTGCAGGATCTGATTTTCA
>JASDQU010010334.1:116926-133617 GCA_032191745.1 Picea mariana | reverse complement strand
ATTCTGCGAGGTTCAACATATATCAGTTGTACTTGTGGGTTCTGCTAGGGTCCTCGTCTTTCTTGAAGCTTAGCCAACAACACAGGGCATTCTTCTATGACATGCTCGAAGGAGTTACAATAACTGCAGGTTGTGCAAGGATTCTGACAATCCCTTGCTAAGTGTCCTGGATGCGTGTAGTTATAACAGATTATTTTTCTTCGGCCTCGGCCCATACCTCCTCCTCCTCCTCATCCTTTGTATCCACCGCGAGGATTGAAGTTTCCTCTCCCTGGAGAGTTGTACTGCGGAGTGTTTCCTTCTTGCTGTACTTCGCCTTGAATCTTGTATATGTCCCTCGACCTCTCATGCATGAGATCGTAAGCTCTACAATCTCGATCATCGTGCCCCACTAATTTACAAAATGTGCAATACAAGGTTGTGGGTGTTTGAACATACTTCTGTATGTAATAGCACTCACCTGGGTGATGCCTATTTCTGCACACATCACACTAGGGCAGGTTAACTTTCTTCAAGGGGCTCGGCGCTCCTGAGGCAAAATACTCATGAAATAAGGGACAATGTTCCTTATCATGACTTTTTGATTTGCATCTTACACACCAAACATCTTCCCTTTTTTATTTTCCCTTATCTTTCTGCATATCGTCGACCTGTAAAGACAAACTGGTTAGCTGACTTAAGATCTGGCTCATGCCTGAGCTCGATTTTCCCATAGGTGTTGATTCCATCTTCATGGAGATTTCCAAAGCTTCTGTCTGCGATGAAATCTTCTGCTGCATCAGAGGGACTCTGATGTGTGGTAACAATGCAATGATGAACCATTATTTGTTCCGTTCATCGGGGATCTGAAAAGTTAATCGACCTGTTAGGGTCTTGAATCTCTGGTCGAACTCCCAAACAGGTTTTGGTACCTTTTGTTTGATCTCTTTTAGCTCTGTAATACATTGTGAATTCAACTTAGGTTTCTTAAAATCTGCAATCAACACATTCTTGATCTCGTTCAGTGGCTTAGGCTGCGCCAGTCCTTGGACAAGTTTCATGTACCAGCTCAGTGTGTGGTCCCTTAGCATAGTGATGAAATGGGTTCTCTTGATGGCTTCATCGATGATAACTTTTAATATTCCATATGGATTCACACAGAAACCAATGCTGATGTGGATCTTCAGATCCATCTCCTCTAAAGATAGGGAGCCTCATTTCATCTGCCATAGAGCTAACTAGGCTTCTTGTCTGAGTAGGTGCTGAGCTACCAGTAACAATGCTCTGAAGACTCTGGTGGTTTTGACTATTCTAACTGCTAGGTATTGTTGAGACAATAGGAGGATTAATGTTACTTACTTCAGTAGTCCGCGCAATTCCTAAGGTTTCTGGATCGCTTTGGCGAAGTTCTTCAACTTCCCCTTCTTCTGTTTTGGTTGGCTCTGAATTTTCTTCGTCGGTTAGATCTACCTCTTCTCCACTGTAGAAACGCTCTTCTTCGTAGTTTTTCTTAAACAAGTTCTCAAGGTGAACCCCTCAGAATAATTTCCCACTGCGCGTATGTCCTTCTTTTGTGTCGCTGTCACTGTCCGATTTCTTGGACATTAGCCTTTTCAATCTACTATATCTTCAAGATGTGGTTTTCATGCAAGAGAATCTTGATTCTCAGCTTTAGAAAGTGCAAAATTTTTCCTCTGGGTCCTTTGAAAAAGTATCTCTCGGCTTGGCTATACGATTCTGTTCTATCAACAACAAACTTGATGATATACCCTCTAATGGTACTATCAAACCAATGATCTACTGCTCTGAATACAATGTTGTCAACTCTCTTGACCTTCTGGATCAATGTCGGTGTCCAAACCACATGAGGTCTATATCTGATCTCAAACTGGGTATCAACTAACCTAGCCAACCACTCAAGCAACTCCTGGTGGATTCTTCCAAAGAAGATCTCGTGAATGTCGGTGAAGATGTATATTTGTATCCAATATTCAGTACTTAGTTTAGGGTTCCTGTTCTAGGCTTCAACGAAGTCCCTCTCTTGATCTTCTATCCACTTTTGAATCTCAGTTTTTGATGGGAACCACCTTGACATTCCATTAAAAAGATTCCTGTCCCAGCAACGGAACCATTTTTTGGCTCAGGGGCAGACCCGGGGTTCACTCCAGGAGTGCACCAACAAGCCCTAGATACTGGCCCTTTCAGAAACACCTGCGAAGCATATGTAGTCTCACTTGTAGCAGCTAAGAGGGGAGTTGCAGGACAGAGATGTCTACAACCAGGGGGATATCAAGTGGAACTAATACAACAATAATGTAGCATTCATGTGTCACTTATCAACTAGATCTATTCTGTGCAACTATAGATATGATCTAACACAATAATGCAAATGAAAACATAACAATGATAGGAATCCAGACATCAATCACAGATACGACACAAAATGTACGCGATTCACCCTCTCTCTAAGGCTATGTCCAGAAAACTATGCTTATGATATATTAAGATAAAGCTTACAGTTCTGATCTGCGCTCTGGCCAGTAGATCATCTCTCTTCTTCTCTCTTTCTCTCCCCTTCTTGTGCACCCAACTACAGGATCTGATCTTCGCACCCAACTGAAGATCTTACAATACTAGAAGGCTCTCACTCTCAACACTTCTCTCTCTCATAGTACAATAATCCCTCAATCAATCACAATCAATAGCAATACCCAATGCTACTACTGACTCGACCTAGGTCCTCTCGACCTCTATTTATACATTACAGTCCCTCACCGACAGCCTTAGGTCGAAACCTAGGTGTCAAAACCCTAATTACCCAAAACCCTAGGTCAACTTGACCTGTGTTTTTCGAGCTTCGCCAGCCTGTCTTTCCTTCCTCGTCGTGCGGTGCTCCAAAGCATCCAATGGTGGATTTCTTTGCTTGCTGAGTTGTCCATGATTCTTTTCTCTTGCTGATCTATCATCCTTGATCTCCTCATTCAACGACTTGCTTTTCCGTACTTCACTCCATCTTTTCTGCTCTTTTGCTTACTTCGACCCAATGATAGTCACTGTGTTTCCCGTGTAGTTTTCGTTTTACCTTTTCTTCCTTGCTCTTCGCTTCCTTCCATAACCAAGGGCCAACACCTTCGTATATCCGGTTCTCTCTTCATGCAAGAAAAATCCTTGGTCGTAGACAACTCCAACTCCTGCAATTACTCACTTCTTGATAGATGGAGCTCCACATAATCCATACCATTGAATCATGATAACAAGAAAATTATCAAAGTTGGGAAATATTGTATCTTGCAACAACTGTCTTAATTTATCGAGAAACCATCTTCCAATTCCTAGTTCCTTGATAGCACAAACAAATCCTTGTCAATCTCATCGTAAATATACTCTATGCACCAATACACCAACACCACCTCCACGCCAATGATCCAATCATGGATTCTATTCCATAGAAATCCATCTGAAACTTCTCACTCGAGCTCGAATTATGAAACACTAGCCTGAACATAACCAAAGGATATTGGACCCAACTTTTCTCCACCGTAGCTGTCATTATTCTCTCTAGATTCTTCTGTGCACCCTAGAAACGAATGTATTCTAATGATCTCCCTCGCAACCCCAAGTGTCGCTCCACCTCAATAGTCCAACATGTTTGGGGTGGTCCTCGTAGGACCAATATTAAAGTATGTGGTGAATTCTGTGGCCCCTGAGCCCAACCCCACCACATATTTTGGTGGGGGTTTTGTGTTGAGAAACTCCTACCAAGACCGTGAAACAACCATCAACTGCATTCTTCCTGCAACAAGGAGTAGCAATGGAAACAATGGATAGAACACAACTTATGAATAATCATCATGTGATCCCATCACAAGATCGTCCATTCCTTAATCCATGGAAAGGGAGCCTTCCATCTCCAGACTAGGGTTGAACTCCATGCAACGTCGAGGATCCTAAATGACCATCAATTGAGCCTAAAGTTTGTGCCCTACTGATTGAAACCCTTGATGATTCTTTTGTTTATACAACTGCATCATTTTACTCATAATGTCATCTAAATGTTCGAATAAAGACCAGTTCATGTGATTGAAACCATATACCTCTTCCCATAGCTTCTCTCTGACAACGTTATAGCTCTCATCTTGGGAACTTCCTTTTCCAACAATCTTAGACAGGTCTTTGTCATCATAGCGCATTCCAACAAATTTTATCCTTTGCGAATCAGTGCACGACTTAGCTCTCTTATGGGAACCAACGTATGGCTCAACGGACCAACATTCTCCTCCTTAACATTTCCTTTATCAAACCACTCTCACTAGAGAGTCTAGGTTTTCCTTTCTCTGATACCACATGTAAGTTTTAAACCTATGAAGTAAAGCATGCACATTAATAGACATGAGATATTTACCTTGGAAACACTTAACTGGGAAAACTGACACCTAATAGATATATATTAACCTTGGACAAACTGGCCAAGCTAGGCCAAATTGGCCAAGCCAAGACAAACCGACCAACTGAGGCACCTCACAATGGAGTATCTCAAGCCATTAAATAGGCTTCATTTATTACAACCGTATTTCTTTTATCAAAATTAGATTACAATGCAAAGACAAACATGGCCTCAAGATATCCATGCAAACACATACATGGAGTGAATTTATCCATGAGAAAACATCCATAGACATGCATAGCCATGCAAATACATGCAAAGACTCACATCAACTACCATGGATTACCATGGGTCCGTAAAACAGTAATGGTAAACTGAACAATGACCGAATCAACGACTCTATGATCGAGTCAAGATTAACGCAACATGTATGAACGACACTCCGATGCGTACATATGTTTTTAAGACCTCGATGCGAATTATCTTAATATACACACTAGGTTCTTATTTTTTAATAAAATAATAATTTTAATATCTTTTCTTTCTAGGGAGATTTTGAAAATTCCAAGGGACAAACAAGGGGAAAACAAATACATGTCAGTAGGGATGTAAAAAAAAATGTAAAGAAGATGTTAAAAGAAATGAACATAATTTCATCGCAAGAGGAGCCATCCCAGCTAGAATGTGCATCAGAGGTATGAAATCATTTTTTTATTCTTTTATGTACATTGAATTTAAGTATTGGATGAAATACTAATTTTATATTGTTTTGTTGCAGAAAATAAAAATAAATAGAATCCATTCATCACATAAGACAGGGCGATGAGGATTAAAATGGTTGATTGCAAACTTGGTGAGTATTTACGTTTTCTTCCTTTCTTAAGATTTCATGTTTTCCATGATATTTATATTTAAATAATTAATTTACACTTGTCCATGGATGTCTTCAACCAGGGGATAGCATACAAAGAGGAGCCAACCCATGAATTGATAAAAATTGGGTTAAGTATGTGTTGTGAGTATATGATGAAGAATGAAAGTTTAATTGAACAATTTGTAAGGAGCTATGTTGTTTAATTTTCCTTGTTTTGTAATTAATGAAAAACCAAGAAAACTTTATATTGATTATATTGACTATGCTTTGTCATGTCGTATTAAACATGCATGAAACAAAGTATAGAATGCAGACATCAGAGGAGATTTTCAGAGAATTCATGAAGAATGGTTTCGAAAGAATGTGTATTGTTTATGACAGACTTGGTGCTAAGGTATGGTTTTTGATTTACACAATCATGTGTATTCTAATATATATATAAATGTACATATACTTATTACAATTTGCTTCTATGTTTGTAGATGGAAGGTGAAGGGGCAGAAAACACAAAACAAGTCGATCATCAAGAAAACATTATGTTAAAAAAAAATTACAATATCACCAACAAATGATGAAGAAATGAGGCATGCACGTAGCTCGAGCAATGTCAACAATTCAACTGATGAATGACAATCAATATAATTGAATGTTACTGCAAGTTGTATGTTTTGGAATATTTGTCTCTAGAAATCAAAGATTTTGTTTAATGTACTCAACATATTGTCCTAATTGCATGAGGACATGTTACCAATAAGTGTAACACTTACAAATTGGTTACAATTTGATTATTGTACCAGATCAGTATGTTTTCCCTTTTTGTGTGAAAATGGGTCTCTTATTCATATATAATAAAATGAGTTTCTTATTTCATTGCATTGTTGAATGTTGTAAAATGTTGTGTTCTTGAATAAATAATATGTGGATGATTTACATTGATTGCGCTGAGAGGTTCTCTACAACCCAATATGAGAGAGATGTTCATGTAACATAACACATTAAAATAATAATAAAACATTAAAATGATAATAATAAATTAAAAAATAATAATAAAAAGTAAAAATGATATATATATATATATATATATATATATATGAAATATTTTAATATATTATAAAATATATATTGGTTTGAATTTGTTCTGTTTGGATTTTCCCTAGCTTCAAATAATAGACCACAAAAACAATGCAGTGGTTACGGGTCATAATATATTTTATTATTTTAATATTTTTTAATACTTTAATATTAATTTATTAAACCACCATATATTCATCTTAACCTTTATAGTGAAAAACTTGAGGAAAGGTTAAACATTTGCTCCTTGTGAGATTTGATCCCTCTTGGCGCTTGATAGATTCGGGGTTAAGATGGATCTATGCTAGTACAAATAACATAGGTTTAATTGGTTGGATAACACATTAATTCAATAACACAAATATAAAAAAAATATTATTATAAAAAAAATATTTGAGTTTGAAATAATTAATTGAAAATTTGTTAAAAACTATGAATTAAAATATATACATATCACTGTATTGTATTCTTTTGAAATCACTAGAGCCATAATATAAACATCGTTGCATTTTGAAGAGTCATACACATTGATACATATTTATTATAATAATGCACTGACATATATTATAGAGAAAACACACAGTTCCATAAACGATATAGTGTACACCAATATTTATCGTTTCAAAATTGTACAGTGCTCATGTTTGAAATATTAACCGGTGCGCTAATTTTTTTATCATACATGTGCATTATGTTTATTATACAAACTGTAGAGCTAACTATTATTTACATACTAGTGCCTTTACTATTTATATGCACCGATGCATACTAAAAATAATGATGACGACATATTGATACGTACTAACTACATAAGCATTGGGGCACATTCTATATTAAACACATCGAGTCTCCAAATAATATTATCACACTAGGGATAACTATAACTTAACTGCACCGACACATACTAATATTAAAGTGCACCGGTTCTATCCGTAAACTGATCACACCGGGGTGTACAAATACTAAAGTACATCGATGCATCATGAGAGAAGCACACGAAATTGGTGCGTAGTAATTATAAGAACACCGATGCTCTGCATATGACGAAAAATGGGGAATCGATGTGCATTAGTAATAAACGCACCGAGGCATTTTTATTATATTATTGTATCAGTATGTTTTATTATATTAACGTACCAGTGTGTGTGTTTCAATACCACATCGTTTTGACAAGAAACACATAGAAAAAAAAAAAAACCCGTCGCTATAATCTTCGCCTGCCCAATTTTTTTAGTTATATAGAACATTTGCTAAAACCTCCGCAATCAATAGAGGAGGTTGTAGCGGAGGTTTTTTTGAAATTTTTTCCAAATTTTGTTACACTAAAAACCTCCGCTAGAAGGTGTTCTCCTTGTTTTTGAGTATTGTATGTGTTCTTTATGTTCTTGCTGCAATGTAGTCCCTTTCTTGAATGTATGCATGTAATCTCCTATACTACAACAGGGAAAAAAAGGAAAATTAATGAGATTTCCAAATCTTATCCATTAGATATGAACAATGTCAATACTATTGTAGATTTGATCATAATAACTCTTGTCTTATATGATGTCCTCATTGGAATGGATTAGTTGGATGTACATCATGTTATTCTAGATTTCCATAACAAGACTTTTACTTGTCTTGATAAAGAAGGAAAACATATCATAGTGAAAGGAATTCTTAAGCCTATATATACGTGAGATTTCATCCTTACAACTGAATGTATGCTTCAGGAAAGGATGACAATTGTATGCAACTAATGTGGAAGAGACAACCAAGAGAAAAAGTCCAATCCTTGGGGACTTTCCAATGTTGCAATTGTTTGAAAATGTATTTGGGGTAATACTAGGATTACCACCAAAAAGAGATATAGATTTCTCTATTGATTTGATGCATGGAACTGCACCAATATCAAAGACTCCATATAGAATGAGCACACGATAATTGATGGAGTTACAAATTTAGTTAGAAGAATTGACACCATGAAACCAAGTAAATATTTTCGATTAAATGGATCCAATAATGATTTCCAACAATTCACAACAAAATGAGTGAGAGGAGTGCCTATATTTATAGATGAGGCTCTCAACTCCTCTCCACTCTTTATTCACCAAAATTAGGCCAAGGAATAAAATAAAGTGACTTTCCATCCACACAAATCAAAGACTAAGTCAAAAAGTGAAATTAAATGTTGCTTTACATATTTAAGACCCTCATAGAAGGGTGATGTCAAATTTAGAAGAGGGCCAATTTATCCTTTTTGGTAAAACATTCCACTTGAATGGGATTGGGGAGGGATTAAAATGTGGTAGGGAATAATCCTTGGCCAGTCAAACTCAACTGTCCACCCAAACAAGAGGGGTAGACCCCACCCCAAGCAAAAGGGAGCCTTATAAAGTGGACGACTTTCTCCAATTTGCCCCAAAAAGATCAAAGGTGATAATAAAGTGCATCCACATCAAAAGGTAAGTGCCAAGTGATCCCCATCAAGTTCTAAGTCACATAAGTGACCTCCACAGCATCAAATTAGGCTCCAAAAATCCCCAATATCCTCATGAAGTCCCCCCCAAATAAGTTATCCCTCCTTGAGTGAGTAAATGATCTAGGTGGATATTGGTGGCCACCCACCTGTTCCAACTAGCTCTTCTTGTCATTTTTTAGTACAACACGTTCTTTTGTACTTATTTGTAATTGTGGGTTATACACTTCCAGGGTTGTCTGGATCCCTACACATCTTCTAGGTGGATATTGGTGGCCTCCCACCTAATCCAACTGGATTATTTTGTATGTTTTCATGTCAACACATCTTGTTGTACTTCTAGGTCCATTTTGGGCCCCTACACTGTGTTTTTTTGGCTTTCCACAGTCAAAATGTAGACGAAGTTAGAGTTTTATGGTGTAATGCATAGTTCTTGAAAATACCTTTCCAACGGGCTATCACGCTCCTAAAACGAAGATCATATGAAAAAATTACGACCCTGAGAAGTTAATGTACTAACTTACCCAAACGGGGCCCACATGACTTTTGTTTTTTCATCTCCTAGGGTTAGGTTTTTGGATGTATAGGGTTTTGGAATTCATATTTATCATAAAAATTCCTTTAGATCCTCATTGTAATCATCTTCTTGTGAATGAGCGTAGCCATCACATCTCTTCTCAGAGATAAAGCTGCCACCATTCTAGCGAGTCTTGCACTCTGTATATTTACAATCTCTTTACAATTATTTCATTAATAGAAATCAAGTATTGTTGTATTTCTCTGTTTCTAGAAATTTTCATGAGTATTCCATTGTAATTTATCTACTTTAATTTCGTTCTGAAAATAAATCCAGATTAGTGGTATCAGAGCAGGCTTCTCTTGATCATTTTTCAGTGCATGTCTCCAACGAGGTCCGAGTATATCCAGCTGGGTCTTGAGTTTGTCTCTCTTTAGGAAAATCACTCTCGCAAGCCCAAGAAACCCTCGATGGCGGCAAAAAAGAAAGACAACGAATCAAAATATTCTATTAACATTTTGCTTGAGAAAGCTCTCGCACGACAGAGGGACGAAATGATGGAGAATTTTGCACACATTCTTCAATGCCTGGCGATAGAAATAGGCACATGTTCATCAAGCGACCATTTAGGAGGAACTTCTCCCTTCAAGGTACAAGTTAATTTTTATATTCCCATATTTTAAGGTCAGATAGATGAGGATGCCCTAGAAAAATGGTTAAATCTATTAGAAGGTTATTTTTCTGTTTAAAATTTTTTCGATAGGGAAAATATCACCTTCGCACTCCTCAAGGCTCTCCCCCATGTCAAACATTGGTGGGAAATTTACTGGGAGAGAAGTTCCACAAAGGAATCTGGAATATATGGGGCCGAACCCACTTGGGATTGTTTTTTGAATGCAGTCAAAGAAAAGTACTATCCTATTGATAACTATGAAGACCAATACATGAGATGACCACACTGCGGCAAGAGAAGATGCAACCAATGTCAGAGTTCACAAATACTTTCCATACCTTGCACACCAAGCTGTGTATCAAAGACTCCAAGCGGAATCTGGTTCTGAAATACCATGGGTATTTGCATAGGTACATCCAAACCGAAATGGATTTCCTAAACATCTCATCATTGGGAGATGCCTATAGATATGCTGTCAAAATCGAGAATAAATTTACGCACCCGAACAAATGGGAATTCGGGTCTGCAAATCTGCAACAACCAAATCATGGTAAAGACGACCCTAACCAAAACCCTCTAAACAACCATTCCAAGACATAGGACAAAAAGGGTAAAGTAAAGATGAAGAGTGACATTGGGAAGTGGTGTGACTTCCACAAAATCCTCTAACACAACACTGATAAATGTCGCTCGAAACAGTCATTGGTGGATGAGGTCAAAGACATGGAGCTGAACCCGAATTTAGAATCTGATCCAAAAAATATTGAAAATAGATAGATCATCGATGCATACCCCACTACTACTGTCATGACCATAAGAATTCATCTATAAGAACCAATAGATCCTAAAGAGGGGGAGAGCCTCTTCCATTCACAAATGTGGGTGAAGGGGACCCCATTGCATTTCATTGTTGATAACGACAAATAGAAGAACCTCATCTTAGCTAAGGTCGTCAAACAGTTGGGGTTGTCGACAACATGACACTCGCAACCATACAAAATTGGGTGGCTTCACTAGGGACAAGATCTTTGTGTCAACCAAGAATGTCGCCTATCCTATGGCATCCATCCCTTCAAGGCTGAGGTAGTGTGTGATATTTCCCCTCTTTATGTCTGTGATGTTTTTTTGGGCCAACCATATATGTGGAAATGTCATGATGTCTATGAATCTAGACCCCATAGTGTCATTATTACTCTGGGAGGTCATCTCTATAGGATACCCGAGGTAGTTCTGACTATTTCTCCATGAAAACAACATCGCAAGGTAATCTCTCATACTGCAAAACTCATCCTCTTCACAATTTGTTCAAAGGATGTACAAAAAACCACTACAACCATGACAGTCTCAACACCTTCTATCCAACAAAAATAGATTGTCGAAGAGACATAATATATTGTTTCTTCACCTAAAATGGTGCCTACACAATGCCCCATCCAACCAAGAGACAACAAGTTGGTGGAACAGATTCAACCTCTCCAACAACGAGTTTGTGACAGTCTTCCACAAGCCAAGAAGCAAACTTCTCCAACAAGGCATGTAACTCACCAAGCTTCAGATTCAGGAAATGCTTTCCCCTCTTCCCTAGGAACTCAATGCAATGGATACCATTGCTTTCTAAGGGGGGAGGATTGATCCAGGTGTATATTGGTGGCCACCCACTTGTTCCAACTGGCTCCTCTTGTTAGTTTTTAGTACAACAGGTTCTTCTGTACTTCTTTGTAATTGTGGGTTCTACACTTCTGAGGCTGTCTGAAGTCCTACACATATTCCATGTGGATATTGGTGGCCTCCCACCTAATCCAATTGGATTATTTTGTATGTTTTCATGTCAACACATCTTGCTGTACTTCTAGGGCCATTTTGGGCCCCTAAACAATGTTTTTTTTTGCTCGCCACAGTCAAACTGTATACAGAGTCAGAGTTTGACGACGTATTGCGTAGTTCTAAAAAATACCTTTCCAACGGGCTATCACGTGCCTAAAACATAGATTGCATGCAAAAGTAATGACCCCGAGAAGTTAATGTTCTAACTTACCCAAACGGGTCTCACATGAATTTTGGCATTTCATCTCCTCGAGTTAGGTTTTTGGATGTCTAGGGTTTTGGCATTCCTGTTTATCATAAAAAGGCCTTTAGAGCCTCATTGTAATCATCTTCTTGAAAATGAGCATAGCCGTTACATCTATTCTCATAGATAAAGCTGCCACAATTCTAGTGAGTCTTGCACTCTGTATTTTTACAGTCTCTTTACAATTCTTTCATTAATAGAAATCAAGCATTGTTGTATTTCTCTGTTTCTGGCAATTTTCATGAGTATTTCATTGTAATTTATCTGATTTCATTTCATTCCAAAAATAAATCTCGATCAGTAAATTGATTTAAAAAGGTGCCAAAGGAGAGGGACATCTTGGATTATAACACATGGCGAGCTTAGAGGATGTCCATGCAGATGAAAATAATTTGTCTGTGCCTTGGAGAGTTTGACCAATGCCTCAAAATCCATGATATTCATTAGAAAATGTGAAACTAAATAATCATGTGTAAAATAATTTTTGAAGGCCCAAGTGTGGGACATACATAAGAAAGAAAGGGTCCATGTGGGTAAGGTGTGATAAACCATGGGTGTGACAACCCTTTCAAAGCATAATCACCTTTTACATAGAAAAATAATAAGTGAGTAGTTAGGGCCCTACAAATCATGTATCCTAGTAGATCCACCTCAGAATGCTTGCATACCTACCTAAGACATAAATTTCCAACAAAAGTGAAAGTTACCACCTCCAAAGGGGTAGTCGACTAGAGTAATAAAACCAAGCACCCTGAGAATGGGGACTAAAAAGACATGCCATGATTTTCGATTTTCCACCTGAGGGGATCTGGGTAACCTATAACCAACACTTGTACATCAAAATCATCCCATGATGGCCACATACAAAGAAATAATCACACTTTGGGCACACCAGAGTGGTCACATCTCATAAAAACATGTAGGATACACTACATAGAATCTTGGGTGTAGCACCTTCCATTTGAGAATACCCTTTTGCCACTAGTCTTGCTTTGTACCTTTCAAGTTTCAAATTTATCATGAACACCCTTTTTTGATTTGTAGACCCATTTGCAACCAATAAATTTCCTACCTTTGGGAGTTCTACCAGGTCCCATGTTATATTTTTCTCCAAGGCATCCATTTCTTCTTTCATTTTTATTTTCCATTTAGCACTTTTAATAACATCCATCGCTTCCTAATAACAACAAGGTTCACCTTCATTAGAAATCAAAGCAATATATGCCATATAATATTCATACCTCTTAGGATGATTTATAGCCCATGTAGATCTCCTCAAAGTTGTTTGTGGAATTTCCACATTTTCCTATATATTTTCTGTATCCTCATTTACTCCTTCATAATATTTTTCCTGCTCCCTATTTTCTATATATGGCTGAGTTTCCAACTGTTTTTTATTTTATTTTGTGGTACTTGTTCCTATTTCATTTCAACTTCTATTATGTTTGATTTTATGAGAGGAGATTCATCAAATACTACATCTTTGTTAATTATGATTTTTTAGGCAGTAGGATTCAACAATTTGTATCCCTTAAATCCATCACCACAACCAACAAAGATATAATTATTTGATATGGGGTCCAACTTAGAATGTTGATCTTTAGAAATAAGAGCATAAGAATCACAACCAAAAAAATTCAGATTTGAGTAATCACAATAATGACTTGTCCATACCTCTTCAAGAATCTTATAGTCTATTGCAACTGATGGTGATTGATTTACCAACTAGAAAGTTGTAATGACCACTTTTTCCCACAACTCTTGTTGCAACTTGGAATTACTGAGCATGTTCCTTGCTTTCTCTATAAGAGTCATGTTCATGCATTCAACCACACCATTTTGTTGGGGAGTGTAAAATGTAGTTTTGTTCCTTTTGATCCTATCTTCCTTGCAATAATTTTCAAATTCGAAAGATGTGAAATCACCTCCATTATCTGTTCTCAAACACTCGATTGACCTACGAGTTCTCTTTTCAACAAAAAATCTAAATTGCGTAAATACATTAAACACATTAGCATGTTTTTTGAGAATATCGAACCACACCTTTATATAGTAATCATCTACAAATGTCACAAAGTATGATGATCCTCCAAAAGAAACTATAGGGGATGCCCCCCAAACATATGAATAAATATAAGCTAGAATACCCTTACTTGTATGACTACATTTTTTAAACTTATGTCTACATTGCTTCCCAAAAACATAATGCTTGCATAAATTCAAATTCAAATTCAAATATTTTAAATATGGAAGTAACTTACGGTTTATCAACACCTTTATCTCTTTCTCATTCATATGGCCTAGTTTCTGATTGCATAAACAATATATTCATGTGCTTCCTCAGTTACCACCGTTGCTTCATTTATTTGAGTACTCCCTTCCAACTTGTAAAGGCTGCCAATCTTTGGAACCTTCACTCCTCACCTATAGGAACATTACAATGGAGTATGTTAAGTCATTTTAAATACTTCATTACATGCAATATATGGGCATAATACCATGGGATACCAAACCATGGGCCCAAAAACCACCACTTTTGACCTAAAATGGATTTAACTCATTGCCTCTTTCATCAAGTCAAGTTTAATCCAACATTCCACCCTTTCAAACTTGACTTGGGGTAAGTATATAGTTCCCACCCCTCTCAAAGTTTATAAACAGGGTATCTAGAAATCTAGCATGTCCCCCTCCTATCACCTAGGTCTATGTCTAGATTTTACTGGTAATTTACTAGGGGTTCACATGTCTAACCAGGTCTTACAAGCATATGCCCATTTACATGTAATTAAATTTTCAACTCTATTATAATAATCACATTTTATTATTATTATTTAGTGTTTCTATTAGCTTCCAGACTCCATGGGAATGCAATCACCATGTCTATTTATTCTTTTATCGACACTTACAAATGATGTCATATTGCTGGATAAATCTCGTACTTTGAGTTTCTCCTCTTTTCTACACCCATGGTGTAAATTCCTACCAAATTAACTGACTGTAACGTGGAATAAAAGATCTCTAAAGATCAGATTCAAGAAGAGGATAGATTGAAGGGGCTTTTGAATCTCGATGCACAATATCCACGTGGAAATTGCATAAACAAGCACCTACAAAGACTAAACCCTCAATTTGATATCCTTAATAACATTCATAGATTTCAAACCCTATTCTTGTGGCGTATGCATAGATTAATGAGCATTGAGGTTGCATCTTTCTTTCTCTGTGACTTGCTATCCTGGAGCATCCCCACCAAAATCGCAGACCACCATCGTGTGCCCACTATAAAAAAACTAAACCATGGGATCAATCATCCCTTATCTCTTTATCGACAACTCCTCTTATATTAAGAATGGACTCCTAGTACCTGCCTCTTACTAGCCCTCACACTCTGTAACTTTCGTCAACAAGTTCCAGTCACGATGGGAATCACCATCCCTTGTGATGGCCTTTCTTAGATGATTAACATGCCTCCTTTGTGCCATGACTTTCACCGTCTTGCTAGCTATGAGATTAATGAACCCAAATGGTCCTAAAACGCCTCTATGAGTAGCTCCCCTACTAATGCTGCAACTATCATCAAATGATGGAAAAACCACACGATAAACCATATGCTTTGATACAACTTATTGGAAATGTGAGGCCACAAAGGATATAAAATGTAGCACACATTAATTATGAAGAAATAATGGAAAAATAAAAAAAAATAACATAATCACATTCAATAGAACACAAATTTACGTGGTAAAACCCTGACAATATGCCAAGAAAACATTCATGGAGAAAGGTATCGATATTATTTTTGATCATAGGTTAAGATTATAATCTTTCCACAACAGGATTACAAAACTTTCCATATTCCTCTTAGGGCCACACACACACACACACACACACACACACACACACACATCGTCTTCAACATAACTTCCGCAGTTACATAACTTCAAAATAACTTCCACAGTTAGAATTCCATCAAAAGAGATATCTTCATTCACCTTGGTGAATTTAGCCAAGATAACCAAAGAACAGGAACTCAAGGAATTTGACAATATAGTTCTTCAAGCCTTTAAATATGCTTAATCACGTGCTAATACCATGGGAAAATACCGTATTGGGTTACTCAATACCATGGGCCCGTAAGCCACCAATGGTAAACCTAACAATGATCGAGCCAAGATTAAACCAACATTCCTCCCTTTAAAATTGACTTTGAATAACCACCTACCCTCCTCAAAGTTGATTAACCATGTTTTTAAGAATACATCATGTCCCCTATCTCCTAGCTCTAAGTCTAAACTTTACTCATCAAACTAGGGGTACATTCCAAAATATGTCTTACAACCATATGCCCATTTACATGTGATTAACTTACAACTCCAAAGTGAATGCTTACAATTGCATACTCGAGCATGTGATGCTTGAAGAATCTACCTATTTCTACTCACATACCATCTACTCCAAATACAATTAGCCAAATTGAGCACTCCTTAACAAAGTAGATCTTCTTCTTCCGCTCAACATGAATGTGCTTCCACCATCAAACCACTCTCTCTAGAGAATCGAATGATGCAATCCTTAACCGAGTACTTCTTCATCTTCTTCTCTACATCCATATGCTTCCACCATCAAACCATTCTCACTAGAGAGTCTAGGTTTGTCTTTCTCTAAGA